>JBBMOL010001810.1:0-32110 GCA_037954665.1 Laguncularia racemosa
TCTCTAGATGCAGTATACGTTGCAGCAATCCAGTAGCCCTTTCTATGGAAGGTGGGAAAATTGGATCAGTTGAGGATAACAAGGATTTTTGTAGCACCTTGCCAGTTTTTAAAGGAGGTGGGCAAAAAAGAGGGGTCACTCACCGCCCCCTAGATCAGGCAGGAATAGCTATAATTAAAGAACAAGGGGGGGTAGTTTTTTTGAGCCGGACGAACCGGAAAACAGGTTGCCGTAGAGGACACGCTTGATCAACTTTTTTAAAGGGTAGAGAGTTTACCTAACCAAGCTAACCAAAAGTAAACGAGTTTTTTGGTTTTGAGTGTTTTTCCGATCCCTTAAACCGGGGCATCGCAAGAGTCAAGGGGTTTAAAGGAAAGCTATCCACTCTTTGTTGGAAATCACCCGTGCTAGAAGGTCCACAAAGGGCAATCATTGCGTAAGCTTGGGATGGGAAAAAGGGTCTGGAAATTAACCCCAATGCACCCCTTGGATAACCATTCATTACCTCCATAAGGAAACCGAGTTTGGGGGTTTGGGGGAAACCCGGTATTACCCATTTCTCGAGTTAAATATCAGGGAGAAACTACCCTTTTCTTTGTTTAGCCCTGTTGTTTTTAAGGTGGGGAAATTCAGGTTCCTCGGGTCATAACCAACAAGTGGTTTACCCTATTTCAATTTGCAAGAGACAAAGACCTTACTTTTTTTTTGGAAAAAACTTGGTTTTTGCAAAAAGGTTGCTTATCTTATGGGAAATGGAGTGGGGAATTGTTTAAAAAACCATAGCCTACCAAGTCTGGGTTTGGGGGGATTCCTAGCCCCCAGGGGTTTTTTGAATGAGAATCTTAGTCACTTGAAAGGGGCTGGGGCTCCATTTAGAGCCGACACTTTAACCCCCCTTCGAAAAAGGGTTAACCAGCTCTTTTCCGTTGGGTCAAGCCAAAGATGACTTACAAATCAAGTTTTTGGTTGAAAGAGCTTATGGTACCGTAGCAAAATTTTTGGGGAGTACCCATGGCTTCCAAAAAGATGTTTCTTTTTAAAGTTTTGTCACACATACTCCTAATAAACCAAAGATGGTGTAAGGGCCCCCTCCAATAAACCCAAGTCCCCCAAAAGGGAAAGGGGTTTAAATGTTGGAAGGGAAAGGGGAAATAGAGAGGGTCAAGAATCCAAATGTCTTAACCCACCCTTCTTTGAAACTTTGAAAAAGTTGGGGTGATGAAAATCATCTCTCTTTAAAGAAAAGGGAAAGGAAGAATTACCCGAGATATCCATTATCTCGTCCAAATCTTTAGACAACAATGTAGGTGTTTTCCCACAAATTTTCTAACAACCCCCCCACCCTGGTCAGAAAACCTTTGGGCATTCGAGTGGTAGGTGGACAAAACCAAAAGGGGTTTAGAGAAAGAGGGGTTTAGAAAGTTGAAGCTGGGTCCTTTAGAAAAACTCCTTAAATGCATGTTGGTGCCTAAAACTTTTCTTGGGCACTTTTGGAGCTCCCAAAAAGCAACAAAAGCCTAGCTCACATGGAAAAAAAAGAAGAAGCTTTAAAAGGGGAAAAACACTTTTATATACTTTATTGTTTTTTTAGTAGTAAATATAGTCTCTTGGAAAAAAAGGGGGTTTAGTGCTTATTAAAGCAAAAGAAGTTAGAAGAATTGTGTAGAGCATGGTATCTCTTTTGTGGTTCTTTGGGAAACAAAAAAAACCTTTTATAAATTTTAAAATCAGTATAGTAGGACCTCTTTGTCTTTGAAATTAAGGGTTTAGCTGGGAAAAAGAATATGTATTTTTTGGGGAACTAAGGGTTAGAATGTGCAATTTTTTACTTTGCATGAGCATTCAGCTTGTCTTGCTACAAACATTGGAAAAATTCTCCTTTCATGTTACTTTTTTTTATGGAGTAAACAATGAAAGCTAGGCAATTTCCCCTAGCAAGAATTATCATGGAAACCCCTTTTTTATTTATAGTCCCTTTGGGTTTTTCTTTGGGGATTTCAACATTTCTAGGGGGCCTGCAGAGAGGAAGGAGTTTGGGTAAATATGAAAACTACATTAAATTTCCAAAAATTCATAGATGAGGCTAAATAGTGGATCTCAAATATGTGGGGAATTTTTTTTTTGGTTAAACAAACAGGTTGACAACCCGACCTAAAAAAATGGAAGATCATTGTTAAACCCTCCATGGGTTTAAAATTTCCCAAGGGCTTATGCTTCCCCTTTTTACCTCCCTTGTTATCAAACCCTTTAAAAGGGCCCTTTGGGACACAGGTTTTGGTTTGAGGGAAAAAAAAAAAAATTCCTTTTTTAATTTTTTTTTCTTTTGGGTTAACTATTAAAAATTTTGCATATGTGCAAAGGGTTTTTGGGGCTACATATTGATGGATAAAAAAGCTATTGGGGTATATCCAAGTTGAAGTTTTTAAAATTTGATTTTTGGGAAACCAAAATAAAATTTGTTACTCAAATTTGCCTTTGCAAGTAAATTATAAGGTAAATCTTCAACCCATTCATCAACCTACTTGGCAATTTTGATCCCCAAAAAACAAAAGGGGGATAGGGGCGTTAAAGGATTCCCACTTTTTATAGATGAGGAAATGCTTTTAAAAACGAAATTCCGCTTTAAAGGTTGAAGAAAAGGCATGGAATACTCTTATTTTCAAAAGAGCATGTAAACCCTTCTAAAAAATGTCATTCATAGTCAAAATAAGGTATGGTAGTGGGGCCCAAAAAGGGGAAAACAAGTTCAAGCGGGGTACTTCGCTTTTTCAAAGATTTTATCATGAAAAAGGAAGAAAAGAAAACCCTTCATAAAGGGTTTTAAAATTTTTTGTCAAAGGCCCTTAATGATGGTCAAAAAAAAAACGAAAGCCTTTTCTCCCAAAAAAAGGAGGCTGTTTCTTCTCAAATGCAAATGGAAGGCCCCCAAAACCGATGGATATTAGTAGGTTTTTCAAAAAGCTTGGGATTTAATTGGGGGGATCTTATGGGAGTGACAAGAGTTTTTTCTTTCCCTTTGGGTTTTTTTTGAGGGAATTAAATGCTACAATAATCTTTAGTACCTAAAAATTTTAAAACCACAAAAGTTTTGTGACTTTTGACCAATTTCATGCTGTCCTTTATAAGGTGATACTAAAGTGCTTGTAAGCCTTTTAAAGGCTGATCTAGTAGGAAGGGGCAAAAGACTTTGTGCCTGGAGCGCATCATAGACAACATTTTTTTTGGGTACCCTAGAATAAAGGACATCGGGTGTCCTTTGAAATAAATTTGCAAAGGGAAAGATACTATTTATTGGTTTCTTGCTTAAAATCCTTGAATGCATGAGGTTTCTCTCAATTTTTTATTTCTCATTTAACAATGATTACAGCCACCTTCCTATTATATAAAGGTGACAAGGGGTTTCCCTTTTTTAAAAAGGGGGGAAATTGAGACAAGGGGACCTACACCCCCTTATTTTTTTGCCCTTTGGGGAGATGGTTCTATCGGGGATTTTCGTAAGTTATCATACCAAGAGGATTTCTCACACCATTAGAGAGTAAAGTAAAAGAATCAGTATTTTAGCTTTGCTGATGACTTGCTAGCTTTGAAAAGGTGAATTAGCATCATTTGGTGGTTTATAAAGGTTTGTGTCCTTTCCAAAGCTTGTAAAGGCTTGTACAAATGGAGGCAAAAGTTTGCTTTTGGATGAATGTTGACCAAAGAACCAAGATGAGTTCTGGCCTAACAAGTTCCAAGGGGGGAAACTTCTAGCTAAACCCTGGGTGCTTCTTTCATTAAACCAAAATTTTAAAAAAGGGTGTTGGGAAAGCACTCTAACTAAATCTTGCAAAAATTTCCTTTTAGATGCTAAAAATATCTTTGTTGGTTTGGGTTTCAAATAAAAATTAGTTTTTTTCTTAATATGGTTTATTTGGGGTTTTCCCTTTTCTTACTCCCTAATTTGTTGAGTGAGCATTTAATAGAAATTGGAAAATTTTTTTAGAGGGGTAGTGCAAACACCTACAACGACTAAAGTTAGTTTGGATGTGGTTTGTAACTTAAGAAGAATGGGGCCCCTTTGTATACCTAAAATTGCAATAGGGAATAAGAGTTTAACAAGAGTTTTGGGCACTTAGCAAAAATGGGAGAGGTATATAGGCAGATTAAATACAAAAGGGGTTTGTTTTCCGTCGAATAAAATTTTAAAAAAATTTATAACAAAAAGAAACCTATTAACCAGCTAAGAAAGTGCACCTATCTAATGAGATAGACAAAAAGAGTGTCATTCTTAAGGATTTTAGAAACAAGTACTAGTATTACATTTTTTTACTATTTGTTTAATTTTTAATGTGAGATTAATAAATTAAAAATTACAATTAACTACTATTAAACCCTAAGATTAATTATAATCGTTGGAAAAAATAAATTCAATCAAAAAGACATACCCTTATCTTAGTCCACTTTAAACCCAACGTTTTATAATAAAGAATTGCAATTAATTTTTTAGTTTGCACTACAGGAATTTTCTCAATTAAACTAGTTACTTCCTCGATTTAAATTTAAAATTAGAAACCCTATACGGAATAGTGGAGACCTCTCCCTCACTTTGCCTCATAAGTTTTTCTTTAAAACTTCAAAATTTCAATTTAAAGATTAAATCTTTAGTAAAAAATGGAAGTTTTTCACCTCTGGGTAAAACATGTTTTTTATTCATAAAACCTATGATATAATAGACCTCTCTCTACAAACAAATCAACATGTAAAAATTTTGCACACTAAATTAATTACTAGCATAAAACACAAAAATAAATAAAAAGATATAAATTTTTTAATTAATAAAAAAATAATTTAAAAACTGGTTAGAGTTTCACAAATGTAGGGCATGAAACTAGAGAAATAGTAATGATTCTGAGAAAAGAATAAAATCCTGTAACGTTTTTTGTGTCTTGGGGAAGCTCCCAAAGATTTGCTCTCCAGGGTTTTTGATGGTTGTGAGGAAAATAAATCTAGTCCCCAAATTTTTGAATGAATGAGTTTTATATTTGGGGGAATTTTGTCGTGTATGGTTGGGGGCACGCTTTGCTTAGGGGGCTACTTTGGAAAAGTAAAATTCTACCCTTTCCGTATCACACACCTCTTGCACGACTGTGCTTGGGGTCGTGCACTCGAGATCCTATTGTTCTTTTTAGGGGGATATTTCTTCTTACCTACCGACTTGGCAGCGGCTAGGTATAATTGCTCGATATTCTGATTACTTTTTGCTCCCCGGCCCAGCATTAGCATGATTTTGCTGAAGGGATAACACGTGAAAAACACCTTTTCTCATTTTTTTTTAGATTTTATTTTTTTTTTGCTTGAATCTTCTTTAAAACTTTTTTTTGCACTCTTTTAACCCCTTTTAAATCAAAAATTAAGCACTAAAAAATTTTTTTCTTAAAAATTACATAAAAATTTTTAAAAATTTATATTCAAAAGCACTAAAATATGGGTTTTTTAATACTTATCAACTTCTCCACACTTTAAAAGTTTCTTTTCCTCAAACAAACAAAAAAGAACAATAAAAACTTTATCAAAATTATACCATCATAATCTTCAAAACACATGCAACTTCTTTACTCGATTAATTCTTAGGACTCGTTAGTGCCATTGCTTAAACCTACAAAATTTTATGTACTTAGCAAGGTAGTTAAATTTTAGTTAAAACCAAGGTTCCTCTTTGTGTACAACCCCCTTTAAAAATTAAAAAGGGAAAAAACAAATCCAAAAAAATTTTAATTTACTCAGTTGCATTTACTACTTATAAAAAAGTAAAAAAACCTTTCAATTATTTTCAAAACACAATAACAAAGTGAAAATAATTGGGATTTATATTTCCCTTTAAATTTTTTTCCTTTTTTTTTAAATCTCTTTACAATTTTTTTTTTTTTTTTGCAAATTAAAAGAACTAAGAACCCAGGGGGAGGGGCTTTTAGTTGATAATCTCGAGTTCATCATCTAAGTTAATAGACATTATTCCCTTAAATGAAGG
This sequence comes from Laguncularia racemosa, assembly GCA_037954665.1. Classification (NCBI taxonomy): domain Eukaryota; kingdom Viridiplantae; phylum Streptophyta; class Magnoliopsida; order Myrtales; family Combretaceae; genus Laguncularia; species Laguncularia racemosa. The sequence goes on from JBBMOL010001810.1 coordinate 6,008, forward strand.
ATTTTCCTAGGGGCTTATTTACTCGAGTTACAAGACTCGAAAAAATGTCTTTTTGATACCCTTTAAGGGGTTAGGAATTATCATTTTAGTCGTTTTTTGTTAGTGATTTTCTGCTAGGTTTTAAAGAGCCCCATCAAATCCTTCCCTTAACACATGGGGACTAATTTTGATATTTTTATTTTCAAAAGAATGTTTTAAGAAAAATTCCCAAAGTTAAAAATTTTCACGTCCCTTTCCAAAAAGGTGAGAGAGCCCTCAAAATAATTTGAATAGTAAATATACAGCTAGTGAGCTTAAAAACAAAACTAATTCACTTGAAACTAAGGTTTTGCTTTTACTTAAAACTCAAATTTTTAGCATAAAAAAAAGAAAAATAGTTTACACTACTTTGATTTCATCCTAAAATTTTAGTAAATATGAAAAGCCTAAAAAATAGGTGAGAAAGGCACACAAAGTCACATTTTTACATGTTGTGTAAAGAATGCTACCTTTATTTTTTAAGAATGATTTGGGTTTTTATTTTTTTAATAATAGACAATAAAATTTAAAATTTTTAATTTGAAAAACTTGTAAATGGGGGAAAATTTATCATAAGGCAAAAGTCATAAAAAATTGGGAAACCTAATTTCTTCTTTTTTATACCCCTTCCCCACACTTTTTAAGCTTTTTTCCCTAATGTCTTTTAAAAGTAAGCATACAAAAAAAAGAGATAAAAAAAAAATTTAAAGAAAGAAAAAAAAAAGGGACACTAAGGATTTCCCCGATTTCAGCATGTAAAATTTAGATTCCAGCAATGCAAAATCGACAAATTATTAAACCTAAAAAAAAAAAAAGTAAAAAAAAACTCAAAGTTAATCTATCTATGGGGAAAAATAATTTTTAACCCAATAAATATGAGTCTTCCCCGAAGGAGCTCAATTAAGACAAAAGAGAAGCATGAAGAAATAAAAAAAGTTTGAATAAAAGAAAAAAAAAAAATATGGAAGTTGAAAATGTAAAGGAGTAGAATGGGTACGCTCAAACTTGTCTTTGTGCTATCGAAGGGATATAGCTGCTGTCTCATCCCCTATCCATTGTCCTCCTCCGCCTTCCTTTGATTTGGGGACCTTCATCATCTTCCTCTTCAAAACTGGAGGACTAAAATATAATTGGGTCCCTTTTCCCCTTTTTCTAGATGGTGCGGAGTACTTCAGTGGTGAAGTGGATTCGAGAGAGGGAAACATATGTGGGGAGATCATTGGGGGTGGGAGAAAAAAATCACTAGTCGTCTAAGAAAATTCCATACTGACTATAAAAGTGTTTGTTTTTCTACCCTTTCCTTTTTTGTTCAACTCCCCCTCTTCTCGAATTCTCATTTTTAAAATTTAGAGTTCATCTTCGAGGGGTGGGCATTTGATGTTGACACAAAACCAGAAGTATAATTTCCTTTTTTGTGTTGAATATTTTGTTGGAGGGGGGATGCAAGTAATTGACCAACCCTTATAGTTGGAATGGGCCATCAAAATTTTTGTTCAGGGACCCCTGTTTCCCTCGGGATTAGGGGTTTGAAAGAGTTGAATCCTTTAAAAAATTTTTTTAAAATTAGCCTCTAAATATATCCTCTTTGCTCGAGGATCATAGCCTACCTATATAAGAACTTGCAACTTCTTTTCCCATATTGTTTTTAAAAATGGTTAGTCTAGTAAAAAGATGAAAAATTTCAAGTTGTTTACCACTCCATGATGCTTTTCCTTCCTCCAATGGTGTGTACCAAGAGGTGGGGGACCATTTTCAGATCATTATCCAAAGGGGATCTTTGGGGCTTTGAAGGATGTAACGAATTTTCCCTTTCATTAAAATGGTTCCTAAAATCTTTGCCGGACATTTCTTTGGCCAAGAGTGGGCAAATGTTGGAAAATTCTATGTTTTAGTCAACTATATGTAAGGGCCCAAAAACGCCTAAAAAGAATGAAGCAAGTAGTTTCGCCATAGACCTAAAAAAATTTTGACAATGACGATGAAAATTGGGGTGGGAGAAATTCAAGCTTGACCTCTCCCAAAACCGGTTTTTTGAAATTTTGAAGAAGGTAGCCCATGGCCCAACTGATATTTTCATATATGCCTTCGATGCTGTAGGCTGGGTATTCTCCAAATTAAAGGGATTCGTTGTTCTCGAATGTCAAGGGCTCTATCTTTTGTGACAACTTTACTCCCAAACCCTTTTTTGGAGTTTTTCGAAAGGGCTTTATGTCGTCATCTCTTTGTCAAGGGGTTTGTTTTGCTTATAGAGCTGGAGGCTAGTGCTTTTAGTTGTTTGGGGTTGGAGGGGTTTTGTGTTCTTTTTCTTTATTGCTCCCCTTTTTAAAAACCTCATATGCAAAAAAGAAGTATAATATGTTAAAGAAAAAGGGCTAGCCAAATTGAAACCTAACTTAATTGAATTTGTAAAAGAGCCAAAATGATGCCAAATATCTATGAAGAGCTAAAAGGAAAGAATAATGAAATAGGCATCAAGACATGACAAAAAAATCAAGTATTTTTATAATAGGTAAAAAGTTGTTTGCAGGGCCTGTAACAGGTAGGGGGGAAAAAATATTAAAAATTTAAATCAACATGAGCGTGGGGATTTGGCTGTGTAAAGGTTTGTTGAAGTGTAAAGACATAGGGGGGCAAAAACCATAGCAAAACCCCATAAATTTTTCTACTTTAGTTCTTAAAAATTAAACAACCCCCATTTTGAATGTTAAGCCCTTAGATTTTCAAAGTACGAAATACAACCAAGTTTAATGGGCTATCGAAATCAAATGATTTCAACAATCAAAAAATTAATATTGATGAGAAAAAACCCAAAAGTTTTGAAAGCGTAAAAAAAAAAAAAACAGTGCACCCAATGAAAAATTCGATATAAGTGTATTATGGAATGTTCAACATTCCCTAGTAGCAAAAGGGGAGAAAAAATTTGATTTTAGTTAAAGATTGCTTAGTAGGCAACCACCACTATCTCCATTTGCCTATACGGGGGAAAACCCCAATTTACTATGTCAAAAAAAAAAAAATGCAAACAAAAAAAAGATTGCAAATTATAATAGTGAGGTTCTGACAAGCTCATCGAGCAAAAAAAAAATCTTATTTAATGTTTGACAGAAGATCGAAAGGGTAGAACGTGAGGGAAGATTTTGGAGAGAAAAGGGGAAAAGTTTCGAGAGGGGGGTGTGGAAGAAAAGTGATGAAAGGAAGTAAAATGGAGGCAGGGGGAGAGGCATAAAAAAAAAAAATTGATTTTAAAGGGTACTTTCATGGTTGTGCACGGTTTTGCCGAGGAATGCAAAGGCTAAAAAAGGTCCCAAGCTATCCCCATAATTTTTCCCCGGCTGTGCTTGGAGCCATGCAGGGGTAAAAAAAGTGATCCAAGGCTCTTTTTGGGGGGCCAAAGTGCCCTAGCTTTGTACCCATGTAAAGGGTGTGAGGTGCCAAAAATCCCCAAAGAGCTCTTGTAGGGGGGCGCGAATGCTCTAGCTTTTGTGCCTTATTTTGGGCCATGCATGACCCCAAAAAGTGCTAAAATTTTTCTCTTGGGGTTGCACGACCTGTGCACGTTGTGTAAGTTTGGCAAGTATGGTAGAGTGAAAAAATCTAATCTTATTTCCCCTAGCTACGGACCAAAGAGTTGGTCATAGGGCCCCTTACAAAAAAAAGGGTGAGAGAAAAATTTACGGTGCCTTTGAAAAATTAGACCCCAAATTTTTTATTGATTAATGCTCCCCACACTTGAAGATGACTCTCACTCTACACAAGTAAAAGTAATTTTTTGCTGCACTCTATACCTTTTTTTTTTTTTTTTTTTAAAAAAAACAAGTTTTCTTAAAGAAGTAAAAGTAAAAAAAAAAAATGAACTTATTTAAATAAGTTAATCAAGGTTACTCCCCATGCAACACACTTTTTTTAAAGCGTTGGGTCGCATCCTTCACCTTTTGGGTAATTAAATGCTTGGTAATTGGAGTTTAGACTCCTTATGAATTTATGTCTATCTTAAACCCCCCTTTTATAGTTTTTGTCTATGGCCATTTACCTTGAAATTGTCATGCTTGGGGGTTTAACTCCCTTTTACCTGTAAAAAGACTGTTTTACTATAAAGGGCTAGACCATCTTGATTTCAACTTCTTAGGAAAAAGTTCAACTGGAATTTAAATAAAAGTACTTGTCCCCCCCCCCCGAACCCTTTTGGTGGAGGATGATTTGTCATGAAAGTCTTTTATCCTTTTCTTAATATCTTTTTTATTTCATATCTTTTTTCCCTTATTCATCAAATTTGTTTGTTTAGCTCCTCTTTTAATCCCACGGGGTTTTTTAATTTAATTTCCAATTGATTGCCTAATTGTTTGTTTGATCTATACCGGAGGTGGCGGGACTTTCCTAAACCATCTATGGGGGGTTTCCCCAAATGGTTTTTTTAGCTATTTTTTATCCCACCGCATCTTGAGCTTGTGCCCATTTTTCTATTAGCGGGCTATTTTTTCTAAGATTCTTTTCAGTTCACGATTAGAAACTTCAAATTGTCCACTTTTTTGGGGGGTGGTAAGGCGTAGTTTTTTCGATGTGTAAACCCATTTTTCCCCTTAGCACCCTCCCCAATTACATATTAAAAAAGTGGTTCCCCTATTATTTGTTGGGGGGTTCCAAAAAAAAAGAACCTTTTTAAGGAAAAATTTAAACGATTCAGCATCATTTGTGGAGAGCTTTGCTTCCCATTTAGAGATAAGTCCACTGCTACCAAAATGTATTTGTGGGGAAAGGTCCATGAAGTCAATGCCCCAAAATAAAAAACCTTCTTCTAAATAAAATTTTTTAGGGATTTCATCTCTTTTGGATGTATTCCTTACCCACTGACATCTATTACATGTGAGACGATGGGGAGACCTTAAAAATTGTAGGGCCCAAAAGAAAACCCACTTCAAAACTTTTTTTAGCAGTCTTTTTGGTTTGAGTGGTGCCCTGATAGGGTCAAAATGACAACCCAAGATTGCTACCCTTTTCTGGGTACACATTTTTTTTGGCTTTTTTTTCCCCCAAACGGGAAAAGGAATGGTCATCCTAGTGGTAGTATTTTAGTTTTTAAAAAGAACTTTTTTCTTGCTGGTACTCAGTCATTGGGAGGACTCTTTCCCCAAGATATTTGCAAATTAGTAAACCCAAAGGGGTGTTCTTGTGCATAAGCTGGAAACGCAATAATTTTTTTTAAGAAAAGGGGTCATTTAAAGTTTTTTCCTTTAGCCCTCTAAACAAGGGTTCCCCCCCAAACCCTTGAGGATGATACTTTTAGATTCTTTACCTCCTTTTTTTACAATTCAAGTCGAAAACTTATAGGTAAATCCACTAAATAATCTAGGCTTGCTCTGTTTTCATTAACAAAAATTTTTTGGTAGAGTAATTTTTGTAGATAATCACCTTAGACAAAATTAAAAGCGGGTGAAATTTTTCAAAAGCAAAGACCACAGCCACATTCTTTCTCATGGTATGTAATTCACTTTGGGGATATTAAGACTCCCGTTAGCGATAGAGGGGGAAAGTGTTTTTCTTTCCCTTTTTCCCAAAAACGCCTTAACGCATATACTTACATTACACATGATTTAAAGGGGAAATTCCAATTTGGGGCTATCATGGGGTGCATAGGTTTTGTCGTTCCTTTACACGTCAAAATCTGCTTCAGTCAGGGGGGAAATTTTAAAAAGGGTTCCTTTTTTAATAGTCGAGTCTGGTCAAACATTTTAAAGAAGTCCTATAAAGGTTTTAAAAACCTTTTGCCCCAGGAAAATTTAAAGCCGATTAATTGGGGTGAAAAATTTCAAACCACAACCTTTGCTCCATAATTTTGATTCCCTATGATGACCTTGGCTGAGTCAAAGCCTTCCTCACATGAAGTGACATTTTTTCCGATTCAATACAAAACTATCTTTTTCGCGCAAGTAAACACCCTTTTTTTAAAATTTCCCCAAACAATTTTTAGAAAAAATCAAAAGACGGGAAAAGTTTTTTCCATGAAAACTTCCCAAAAATTTTTTCCCATCAAATCATCAAATATGGCTAAAATACCTGTAAACCCCCATTTTTTCCCTGGAGTCAAAAATTTTCAATAATAATCAATTTTTAATTTTTCCCCCAATTTTCCCCAATTTAGCAAAAAAATAAAAATTTCAAAAATAAAAAAATAGGAAAACACTTAAATTTTTTGATTTCGGAAATAGCAATAATAATAAAAAAAATTTTTTAAAAATTTTTTGAAATTTAAAAAAAATAGAAAAATCGCATTGCTATATCAATTTGCAAAATTTAGAAAAATCAGGAAAGGGGAATCCTGGTCCGGACCTGGCTAGGCGCGCGCGGGGGGGGCTCGTCAGACGTTCGAATCGCAGGGGAAGATTTTCCCGCATTTTGCAAATTTTCCTACCGGGACACTGGAGCATCTGTTTGGCGGGAAAGAAACGCACACCCCGGGGCAGTGATCTCCCCACCCGAGCCTGAGATCGCCAGCGAAAAAAAATTTTTCGTTTTTGGGCCTTTTTTATTCGTTTTTTTTGCAAAAACCCAACAGATCTTAACAAAAATAAATAAACTTTATCTAATTTAAAATCAAATCGCAACAAAATTGGTGGGCAGAATCGGAGTTGGTTTTTCAACCAAAACCGTCCCCAAAATGGGAGGAAAACCCGATTTCCAGCTCGGTTTAAAGCGCCAATAAAAGGGGAGGAGAGGGGAAAGCAAGAACACAGATCAAAAATTACGAGAGAGAGGAGAAAAAGTGTAAAACGGGGAAACCCAAATTGTGCCCGCCAATCGAGTTACCCCATCAAAAGGAGACGTTCTGGGATAAACCCCCACCACCTCAGATTCAGCCCCTCAAGAACTAGATTCACACTTACCCACCGAAAAGGGACCGCCGGAACCCGTAAACGAGCTAACCCGCCGCCGTTCCGACCGATCCGACCCACCCATTCGCCCGACCCGCGCACCGACCCGGATCAGGTAAGTGGTTTTTCCAGATTTTTTTTTTTATTTTATTTTTTTTGTTTTTTATTTTTTTTAAAATTTTATTTTTTGTTATTATTGTTTTTTTTTTATTTTTTGTTATTTGTTTTTTTTATTTATTTATTTACTTCTATTTTCAATAAATAGGAAAATGTAGAAATTGGGTTTTTTAAGATTTAAAAATTAAAAAAAAAAAATAAAAAAAAAAAAAAAAAAAATAAAGAAAAACAAAAAAAAAATATTAGGAAAAAAAATAAAATTTTTAGATTTCAAAATAGATGAAATAAACTTAGGAAAAAAATTTTCAACAAAATAAAAAATCAAAAAAAATCAAAAAAATAAAAAAAAAAAAATCATAAAAAACAAAAAAAAATAAATAAATAAGTTTTAGCACTTAGAAAAATCTTTTTCGTCAAAAAAATCAAAAAGATGTTTTCCCTACAAAATTATTTTAAAAATAAACCCAAACTTGGGCTTAGAATTTTTGGGAAAAAATCCAAAAAAGGGTAAAACTAAATAAAAGAAATTTAAAAATTTAAATTCACCAATACACAAAAAGATTTTCAGAAAAGCAACTACGACTTTTTGACCTAGTAGAGGTGTAGCACCCTTTCGAGTAAACCCCATAAAAAAATGAAAAACCCTTTTTTCTAAAATAAATTCAAAGACATAACAAAAATTAACAAAACAAAAATGAAACACATTTAAAAAGATAACAATTTTAGGATTTTAGGGGGTAACCCATAGGTTTTAAAGGGTTACCCTCCGACTTAGAAACCGGGTTTTCCCCTTTTTTTCTTTTCTCACAAAAAAAGAAGGGAAAAAACGACGACTTAGCCAAATTAAACTAATCCGCTTTTTTAGTCTAATTCATTTTTTCCCCCAAACAACATTTTGGGTGGCGACTCCAAAACAAACAAATTTCCAAACTCAAGTCGGGGATCAAATTAGATAGCATAGGTTTATTTTAGATCGGATTAGGAATGGGAATTAAAATTAGACTCGACAGGAGGGCGATCCACGGGGGGCCCCAACCCAGTAGGCTAGCCCCCTAAATCTCCCAAGTGTTCTTTTTAAAAAAAATGTGTTTAAATCATTCTTTGTTACTAATTTTCAGGATTTAGTTAGATTTTAGTTTTTTACTGGGGGGGTTTTGCTGCTACATTTTTTTGTGTGAAAATTTCGGGTCAACTCGGCCCGTCCTAAAAACCAAAGAGGGGGACCATTGTGTATTTTTCGAGCGAATGAGTTATTCACCTTTTGGGGCCCGTTTTACCCCACCCCCCCCTATGCTTCGATAGGGCCCTGAATCCATTTCTTCGGAATCGGGAGGCCATAGACTGGGAACCATTTAAAAAACCAACCTTTCTTGCATACATAACATTGTACGGGGGGTTGACAATTTGGATGACAATGTAAGGGGTTTGTTTTTTTGCCCTTGGGGTTCGGGGATATTTCCCTGTAAATTTTCATATTTTTGTTTGTAACTAGGCTTTTTCCTATTTAATAGAGGGCTGCAGTGCATCGACCGCCTCCCCCAAAATTCGGTGACAAACCTTTGGACCAAAAATTGGTACTGGAACACTGGCTTCCCCTTGACAACCCAGAGGGCAGGCCTTCATCCAGTGAAGATGGCCCCATCCTCTCACTGACTAAGTCAAAAGCGAATTTCCCATGGTCCGGGCCCTGCCCGCTATGGGAGACGACCCCGCAGCTTCTCACGGACTGCATGAGATCACCCTACCTTGGGGATACCCCCGTTGCTACGGGCCCAGCACGACTGACAATTTACACCCAGACCTCGGGGCCCGGGGCCACCGCACCTTCAGTAGACTGCGGGATCCGCAAAACAGCGGTCAATAAACCCGGCAGACTGTAATGGGTTTTGCATACAAAAGGGATGCTTAGAACCCTGATTTATTGCCCAAAGACAATGGGGACAGAAGGACACCCTGTGTGGAGACCCAAAGATTACAAAAAGGAAGGGTGAACGTTTTCATCTGACCCCTTTTCCCACCATACTGTTCCCCCCCGGGGAGTTTTTCTAATTCACTCCCCGGTTGCAAGCGGGAAACCCCAATTCTGGAGGGAAGATCTTACACCCCGGCTCTACTGGCTGAACAGACCCCAAATTTTAATTTTCCCTTTAAGAAAAGGGCCAGGGGACCTCCGCCCAGCATCAACCTTATGCAATATTTCGAAACCCACCTAAATGCTTGGGGCTGAACATGGTCAGGAAAACCCACCCCAAACAGGTGATCTGGGGTTCCTGTAAGAAAAGGTGAAGTTTCCTGACGACATTCCCAGCCACATTTGGGGTAGATCTGTTTAAACCCTAGCGCCGAAGATTTTCTATAACCCAGGGGGGGGATTTTCTGCGATAAAATCATCTTAACCCAGTAATTTCCAAAGCATGCCATTAATCGGACAAGGATGTATGGGAATCCCCCCAACTCCTATCCCCCAAAATTGGGTACCGTCCAAGACAATTTATCGGCTTCACCGAAGCGACCTTTAGTACCAGGATCCGCCCCTTTTTGGTAGCCGAAAAATTTGCAAAGTTGGCAGAGGTCAAGCATTTTGGGAAGCCAGAATCAAAAGCCCGAATGTGACCTCGGGAGCTAGAGGCGAAGTGGGGAAAAACACCAGCCACGAGATTTTTGAAATCCGTCAGCTATACCAGACGGGGGGAAAGGCATCCCGGGGGTTCCAGACGCCCCCACCAAGACCAGATAAGATCAATCCAGAGACAGAATCACCTGGAGCGGGTCAAACCCCGGATGAAGTTTACTTCGAAGCGCAGACTAAAAAAACATCGGGAAGGGCGCTTAAAGGGAATCTGACCAAGAAAAAAGGGCCCGGGAAGCACAATAGAGAATGCCAAGCTGGGGTAAAGGGAACTAAACCCACATCAGGGGAAGCCTGACCCTCCACTACAGAAGCCCAAAAAGAGTTAGGAAATAGAGCATTTTTTGGGAAATTTTTCATTTTTTTGAACTCCAAATTTTAAAATAAAAAAAAAGTTTTAAAAATCATTGTCAATCAGTTGTAAACCCTTTACTTTTACATCCACGTGACACATGCTAATTTTGCATCCATCCACTAAAAAAAAATGCGGCCAGGTACAAAATGCTTCAAGCAACCAAACCCACCAGAAGCCCAGCCCACCCTCAAGGCAAAAATGGCTAACACAGTGACAACCGCCACAACCCCAACGCGAAGCTCCCCAGACTCTGGGATCATATCCCTATGCAAACGCCCAACAGCGGGTGCCCGGGTTCCCCTCTTGATAAAGATCGGCCTCCTGCGCAACACCAGCCGGTCAAGAAAGTTTCGGGGGGCCCGGGGAAGGGAAAACTGGAGGGCACCCCCGGGAATACGAAGAAATCATTCCCACCTTAACCCACCCTTTTTCGAGATGAGCCGAAGGTCAGCCAGGGGCCGACCTTGATGATTTGAAAAAGGAAAGGGAAGAGAAAAAAAGGAGAGGGAGAAGCGACTTTCCCAGCAGTCAATGACAAGATAAAACTTTTAAAGGGCCCCGAGGTTTTTTAAAAGGCCAAATCATAGCCTGCCGCAAAGGGGAAGAGGCAACCCTGAAAAAGTTCAAGCCCCCAATTTTGAAAAGTATGAGGGGGCCCGCTCCCCCAAAGATCATACCAGGATATCCCGGAAAATGACAAGTTCTCAATACAATAAACTTAGCTCCAGACCTTTCCAACAGCCCACAGGCCCCCGCAGGGGTCTGGTATCCCACCTCGACTTCAACATTGTCAACACGGGGAAAAGCTAGCCCGGGCCTTTTAGTCAAAACAAGTTTAACATCGAAGTTGCCCCATCTGTAATCGATCTGGGGATTTCCCGAAAAAGACTTACGGGCCTTCAAGGAATAGCTCAGCGCTAGGGGGGGCCCAAGCCCCCGGGGGTACCCATCCGAACTAAAAGGGAAATTGACATCCAATTTGTCAATACCGGGACAGAACTTTTTTTTCACTTTGGAACCCAGACCTCTTCCAGTTTTGCAGAAGTATGGCTGCAGGTTGCGGGACGAGAATGCCTCACCCGGGCGGGGCTTCAATCAAGGGAACCTCCTGGGCACACCAACCCAAAGGCCCTTAGGGGGAAACAAGTTAAAGAGCCCCAGTCAGTACAGTGCATTCTAGAAAAGGCAGAAAAACCTGGGACTCGGGTAACTTCCAAACCCCGAAACCCCACCCAGAAACCCACGATGGGTCAAACAGGTCGCCAGGCCCCAAGGCAGTTCACTCCAACCCCCAAACCGCTCCGGGTCTTTCCCCGTTGGGGGCAGAAACTGATTATTTTCGAACCCCCCAACGACCAATACGGGCCCAAGAACTTCGATCCAACCTCAAGTGTGACATCACAGGGGTCAAGAGGGGCACCCCCACAATATGCTGGGGGCTCCGACCAAAATCCAAGACTTGATTGATGAAAGGGATCATAAATTGGATTTTGTGAACACCCTAGCACCCAAGTCAACCCAAACCCGTTGCCAATCACGGGCCTACCATCAACATGTCACGTCAGAAGAGTCAGCCCCCAAAGAACCCCTTAAACAGAATCGGCTGAAACCCCCTTTGGGGAGAGACTCCAAAGGACACATTAAAGGAAGATGGTTACCCGAGGCCCCCACGGTTGGCCTTTGGGAGAATCACAGGGAAGTTTAGTACCTGAAAACTTTTCTTACACCCGACAAGCAAGGGCCGCCAGTGGGGGGGGCCCCGGAAATTTGAGAAGCAAAAAATCTAGCAAAGAAGAAGGAAGACCATCAACATGATAAATTCCAGAAGTCCCGGGTTATAGATGCTATGGGGGACAATCATTAGGTGAAATCCCGGGGAAAAGGTATGTATTCAATTTCCCGTCCCAGTAGAGAATTCAAGGTTGCACCTTTTCGACTATGGGGCCCTCAACAAGAGCACCCCCATGTGGGGGGTATCACCCGCTCGGGGATAACATCCGAATAAAAACCCCGACGAAAAACCCCAATAGGAGAAAACAGAGGAAGAGGAAGGGGTTTTGCTGCATTTACAAAGAGGGAAAAAGGCCAGCAAATACAAGATCAGGGAAAAATTTTAATAAATTTTCCGGCGCAGATATCTCTCAGGGGCCTTCTTACCACATCTGAGCCCACAGGGAACACTTTTTAAAGTGCTAAAACAGATTCAAGTCCGGGAGGTTTTGCTACAGACAAAGGGTCAGGGGAAAACTCTATCTTTACCATGGATAAAATATTTTCTCTCCAGAAAGCTGGGAGAAGAGGGAGCCAAATACCAAGCCACTATTCATATGGCCCGGTGCAAATGACACTTCGTCTCCGAGTACTTATCGATAAGGGATCCCCCTCAAGTCTGCCCTTTGGCAACACTCGACTTTTTGGGGGGTCGATCCAAGCACATAAAACCTGCTCCACATGGCAACCTTCGACGGGTCAAAGAGAGACATTGGGGGGGAAAGTAAAACCTACTATGGAAATCGGTCCCAAGTATTCCCACCCCCTTCCAGGCCCTCGACATCCTAAGGTTTTTTAAACCTCTCCGGGACGACCCTGGATACATGCTTGGTGCCATTCCCTCTGTCCCACCAAAAGGTCAAATTCTCCAAATGGGCAGATATTTACAAAACTGGGCGAGCGGATTACCCAATACAAAGAGATGCCATCCCTTACATGGGGGATAAAGGGTTCAAAGACCGGGGGGTTACAGATTTAAACGAAGTGAATATGATGACCAGCAAGGAGGGCCATCATTTTAAAGGGGGGCACAGGGACCTTCGGACTGGGTATGTTCCTACGACCGGGGAAGAAGCACAAGAAAGGGGGTTTTAAAAGGCAGAATAAAGGGGAAGCTGTTTGACACCAATGTCATCCCACCTCCCCAAAAATTTTTTTCCGAAGGGCAAAACCATTCAAGACTTCGAAAAAACAAGAGGACAACAACAAAGGGGAATCAAACTCCCCCCATGTCCAACCCAAAATCCAGCTCGAACAACTGTTTTTTTTGTCCTTCAATAGCGCTAGGTTTAAAATCAAGGTAAAAAAACATTGAACAAATTTTATTGAGACTATTTATCGAATTCCCTTTCAGTTTTTTTCTTTTTTTATTATATATGTTTCATTTTTTATTCCTCAGATCCCCACCACGAATATCAGGGATATTTCGGCAGAAAGTAAAAAAAGCTGAATCGTTTTCCCAAAGCTGCGGGGCAATTGTTGAAGACGATATCTTAGACCCCGAAATAATACAAGAAAGTTTGGGTAAAAAAGAACAAACGGAATCTCGATCGCGAGCCTGTGAACATAAATCTAGGAAGCATTTAAAACCTAAGAACCTCAAAAAACGGGACCAGTTGGTGCCGACAAAAAAATTTAGATAACCGAGCTATTAGTGAAAGTAAGTGTTTCTTGGCATATGGTGACATCCAGGGCTGACCCGTCGATGTAGTTTTACAGGGTTTTCCCACAAGGGAAAATGTCAACCTAAAAAACAAAATAAGAAGATTTAGGGCCCCACATCTTCTAAAAATCAAAGAGGAAGTCAAAAAACTACTAGAAGTAGGGTTTATTTAAGATCCACTACCAGAATGGGTGGGAAAAGTAGTCCCCCCTTATAAAAAAAAAACGGAAAAGTGCGCGTATCGTGGGCTTTCGGGGCTTAAAACAAGCCCCCCAAAAGGGAAAATTCCCCCCACCTCATTTGATTTTTATGGATAACACTCGGGAAAACCCTCTCTTCTCTTCATGGACGGTTTCTCAGATACAATCAAATAAAAAGGCCGGGAAGACAAGACCAAAAAAACCTTCATCACCATGGGGGAATTTCTGTTACAAAGTATGCCCCCGGTCTGAAAACGCCGGGCAACGTATCAGAGACCATGGCCCATAATTTACGACTATGCATCTAGGTTGAGGAAAGTCAATGACATGATAGCTAAATCCAAAGAAAAAGAAAACCATGTAATATCCCCCCCCAAGGAAATTTTTTTAACGATGAGGAAAATTTAGTTTTTGTTAAACCGGAAAAATGTACTTTTGGGGTTCAACGGGGAAATTGTTAGGGGTTCGTCATCGCCCGGGGGATTAAGATTGACCCTGAAAGGGAAGCCAATTTTGAGTTTCCCTTTCCCCCTGCCCATTTAAAAAAGTAAGAAACTTGCTGGGGGGACTAAATTATATAGCCGGTTTTCTCACAACTCACCGACAAATGCCGGCCCCTTTTTTCTCTGTTGAAGAAAACGCCGAATAGAAAGGGGTGCGATGTGAAGAAGCGTTCAGGGCAATCAAGACTATCTTAAAAACCCCCGGGCTTGAAGTCCCGAAACAAGGAAAACCTATTTTTAAACCTCACCATACTCCCCGAATCCATGGGATGTTGTTGGGGCAGAAAGATGAAGAGGGGAAAGAACGTTCTATATTATTTGACAAGAAGTTCACAGATGGGGAACAAAGGTACTCAAAGGGGGAGAAACGGTTGTGCATTAATTTGGGGGATGCATCGATTAAGGCAAAACCCCTTACTTCATATTGACTTTTACAAGACATGATCCTTGAAATACTTGGCAGAGAAGCCCGCATTGAGGTAGAATCCTAAAAGGCAGATGCTTTTTATCCGAGTTTTGACATCACTATGAAATCAAAACCGTAAAGGGGCAAGCCTTAGCCATCAGTTGGCCGAAAACCTGTCGAGACAGAACCCCAAAAATACAAGTCCAATTTCCGGACGAGAACAAATTTAAAAGAAAGATATGCCGGTAGAAAAAATCGGGGGGGGGAGCAGAATGGGGGGTGGAAACTGTTCTTCACGGGGCTGCCAATGTATTCGGGGGGGGGTTGGGGGAGTATTGATTCCCCGACGGGACTTAATTCCGGGAGCCAAGACTTACATTTTCCTATACCAAAATAATATGCGGAAAATGAAGCATGTATTCTTGGCTCAAGTGGCCTGCCAAATGGGGAAACCGCAATTAGAGGTTTACGGGGACTCGTCGCTCTCATATACAAACAAAGGGAATACAAAACTAAAGACCCCCAAAGGGGCCGGACCATCAACACTTGACAGGCTATTGAGGAGTTTAAGGCAACACCCTTTACGTACATCCCGAGAATCAGAATCTTTTCCCAAAGCCCCAGCCCCACTAGCGCCGTGATTAAATAAAAGGGGAGCCCAAATTCGCCCATGAAAATAGACATGAAAAAAGCCCGTTATTGTTTGACAATTTAAAAGATAAAAGATAAACCCTTTTCACGACACAAGACCTTCCCCCAAGAAGGTAAAACCCTGAAAGGCTAGCAAGAATGACCAAAAACCTCAGAAGGTTTGGGAATCATTTCTTAATAAGTGGGTCATACTCTAAAGAGTTTTATATACCCCCCTGTTGAGATTGTGGACAAAATGAAGCATGCAACTCATGAAGGAAAACATGAAGGGGTAGTGGGCCCATATGACGGACATTTGGCCCCAAAAAAACAGAGGTTTGGGATTAATGGTTTAACCCTGGATCGGATTGCATAAAGTATGTTAAGCAGCCATCTGTGCCAAATATACGCAAAGGATCAAAGCTCCACCAACGAGTTTCATTTGTTATCGGCGCGTGGGCCTTTCTCCATTGGGGAATCGCATAAACGGGCCCAATCACTCAAAGGATCCAATGGCCTAGATTTATACTGGGAGCGATTGATTCTTCACCAAAAAGGGAGAAGCGTCATCAATACCCAAAGCACAAAAGGGGGAATGTCCCCCTTTTTAAAAAGGGACATAAACCGAAAAGGAGTTCCATCGATCACCCGACAAGTCCAAACTCCAATAAACGATGACGGTTTTATTCAACAATTCCACATAAACCACAGAAATTCAAACCCCCCACCCAACCCAAAAAACGGGGGAGTAGAAGCACTAACAAAAATATCAAAAAGATCATCGAGAAAAGACAACAACTTACAAAAATTGCCGAAATGTTTTTTCCATTTGCTCTCATGGGTTATAGGATTCAAAGAAAATCTACGGGGCTACCCTTTACCATTGGTATATGGTACAAAGAGTGCTACCGTGGAAGTCGAGAACCTCTTCAGAATCTTGTCAGAAATCAATTTCAAATCGGGTTGGTAAAGAAAAGGGTTGATCCTGAAAGATTGATGAAAGAAGACTTACCGCCTTGTCTGGTCAGTGTTACCCAAAAAGAGGATAGCCCGAGCATTCAAAAAGAAGATGAACCTCGGGACGTCAAAGAGGGCGATTAGTACTAAAAAAAGTTCTCCCCAAGCCCAAGACCCCAGAGGAAAATTCACTCCAAATTTTGAAGGCCCATTTGGTGAAAAAGGTTCTGTCAGGGGTGTCTTTAAAATTAACTCAGATGGGGGGTCCAGAATTGAGAGCCCCGTCAACACAGTCTGAAAGATGTACAACCTTAGGGAAGAGAATTGAAATTTTGCCAATGTTTTAAAAACCAAAATTTTGATCAAAGTTTGTTGAGTCGAGTTTTTACTTTTCTACAAGCAAAGCTAAAAACCCGAATGGGGCACAATCCCAATCAATCTCATCACAAAAAAACACCTAAACACTTACCCCCTTTTTCAATGAAAGATAAACACAAAATATAATTTAAATTTAATGTTATTTTTGATATAATTTTTTTTTCTCCTAACATTAAAATGAGCGCATTATTAGGAAAAATACCCCAAAAAAGCTTTTGGGGATAAAAAAAGAGGCACATCAAGATTTTTTAATCCAGTTCAAGATAAAGAAAAAAGAAAACGGGCAAACCAACACAAGGTTCAGTTTTTTGGTTGCTATCCAGATAAACTGGCAAGCATATTAAAAAAGGTAACTATCACAATCATGAAAGGCATCAACTCTAGTATAAGAAGCATGTCAAAAGTACCAGTATCAGCTTAATGAAGCAGGTCTAAAATTTTTCCTTAATAGGGGTTTGTCAGCCCCAAAATGGGGCCCTTTCCCAAAAAACCTGTCCTCAATGGCCTCAAAAAGGGACCTTTTTAGACAGTTCTATTTTAGGGTTTGTCACTCTTGGGGGCTTTCCCAAAAAATCAAGGGACTTTCCCAAAAAACCATTCTCAGGGTCAACTCATAAGGGCACCTTTTAGACAGTTTATCTAAGGTTATCGAAGAAGGGGACTTTTCCCAAGAATTTTATCAAAGGTTTTTCAGCCCATAGGGCACTTTTCCCAAAAAACCTTCTGGGTCAGCTCATAAGGGCACCTTTGAGAAATTTATTTTAGGGTTTGTCGCTCTTGGGGTTTTTAAAAACAAACCAAGGGTAGTCGCCCAAATGGGCACTTTCCCCAAAAAAAACCCATTTCAGGGTCACTCATAAGGCACCTTTTGAGAATTTTATCTAAGGTTAGTCACCTAAGATGGGCACTTCCTAAAAATTTATCAAAGGTTTGGGCAGCCCAAATGGGCACTTTTCCCAAAAAATCCGTCTCAGGGGCAGCCATAAAGGGGGACCTTTTGGAAAACACCACAGGGTTTGTCACCCCAAAATGGGCACTTTCCAAAAATTTTTTTTAAGGTTAGTCCCCAATAGGGCATTTCCTAAATTTTCCCCTTAGTAGCTCTTGGAGCATTTTCGGAAATCCTTCCAAAATTTTATCTAACAGACCTTCGCGACAGGTGCCGTCATAAAGGGCGCTTCAATAAAAATTTTTTTTGGTAAATCTAAAGCCTTCTTAATTTCTATACATTTTAAGTTGAGATGGTTTTTCACCCAAATTTTTGCCCCTAAAACACTTTTGGAGAGGGGAAAATTACCTTTAAAAGTTAGGAAAAATCTTCAACCGTAGGGTTATCAGCTCTTGGGCATTTTCCTACTAAAAACCAATTCAAGAGGGCAAAAATGGTGCTTTTTTTTGTCTTTGTAGTTAAATTTTCAAACTTTACCACAAAAAGGGGCAGCTGTAAACACCCCATTTTTTTCCCTGGGGTCAATAATTTTTCAATAAAATCAATTTTCAGTTTTTTCCAATTTTTTCCCCAAATTTTGATAAAAAAAAAAAATATTTAAAAAATAAAAAAAAAAAGGAAAACACTTCAATTTTGAAAAAAGATTTCGGAATGCAATAATGAATAATAAAAATTTTTTCAAATTTTTGAAATTTAAAAAAAAACAAAAAAATAGAAAAATGCATTGCTATATACAATTTGCGAAATTTGAAAAATCAGGAAAGTGGCTAGCTCAGCTAGTCCGCCATGGGTAGGGGCCCCGCACAGGGGGGGGGCCCGGGCAACGTTCGAATCGCGGAGGAAGCATTTCCCATTTTAATTTTTGACTTATCCAGGACACGTGGGAGCATTGATTGGGTGGAAAAACGCACAGCCGGACGCGGATCGCTCCTACCCCGAGCCCCAGATCGCCCGCGAAGAAAAAAATTTTATTTCGGCCCTTTTTATTCGATTTTTTTTTCACAAAACCAACAGATCTTCAACAAAAAAAGTAAACATTATCTAATTAAAATCTCGCAACAAATCGTTGGATGGGCACAATAATTGGTTTTCAACCCAAATCCGTCAGCTTTAAACGAAGGAAATCGAGCTTACCAGCCGTTTCAAGCGCCTAAAATAGAGGGGGAGATGAGGAAGCAAGAAAACAGATAAATTTTCGAGAAGAGAGAAAAGGGTAGATCGGAGGAAAACCCCAAAGTTTCGACCCCCCGATCGGGTTAGCCACCCCCAAGAGACTTCTGGGGGTAAACCCCCCACCATCAGATTCAGCACCCCCAAGAAGTTTGGATTCGCCTTAACCCGCCCCAAAGGAGGAAGTGTGAACGAGAACCCCCCGCCTGTGCTGATCCCACTGACCCGATTTGACCCCACCGCCCACCTGCCACCGACCGGTCCCGGTAAGTCGGATTTTCCAATTTTTTTTTTTTATTTTATTTATTTTGTTTTTTTTATTTTTTCAAATTTTTTTTTTTTTTTGTTTTTTTTTTGTTTTTTGTTATTTTTTTTTTGTTTAGTTATTTATTTACTTTATTTTTTTAAAAAATAGGAAATTAGAAATTAGTTTTTTTTAAAATTAATAATGTAAAATAAAATAAAAAAAAAATAAAAAAAAAATAATAATAAAAAAAATAAAATGAAGAAAAAAATAAAAAATATTTGGAAAAAAAATAGTAAAGTTTTTGATTTCAAATAGGATAGATAAAAACTTGATAAAATTTTCAACAAAATCAAAAAAAACAAAAATCACAAAAAAAAAAAAAAAAAAAATAATTTTTAGCACTTTGAAAAAAACATTTTCGTCAAATAAACAAAAATTTTGGGTTTTCCCCACAAAAATCTTTTTAAATGAACTCAAACTTAGGGTTAGAATTTTTTTAGGAAAAATCCAAAAAAAGGTAAGAACAAAATCGAAAGAAAAAAATTCAAAATAAAATTCACCCAAAAACACTAAAAAATTTTCAGAAAAGCGAACTACGGGTTGTTTGATCCTGAGTAGCAGGTACGAGGCACCCATTCGGGGAACCCAAAAATAAATAAAAAATCCTTTTTCTAAAATAAATTCAAAGACATAACAAAAAAACAAAACACAAAGAAACACATTTTTAAAGATGAACAATTTTTGGAGATTTTGGTGGTAACCGCATAGGTTTTAATAGGTTAGCCTCCGGACTTAGAAACTCTGGTTTTCCCCTTTTTTCTCTTCTAAAAAAACCGAGAAGAGGAAATAACGACGACTAGTAGTCCAAATTAAGACTAATCCGCTCCTTTAGTCTTAATTCACTTTTTCCCAACACATTGGGTGGCGACTCTAAAAATCAACGAAATTCCTAACTCAAGTCGGGGATCTAGATTGATGAGCATAGGGTTTAGTTTAGATCGGATTAGGAATGGAAATTCAAAATTAGACTCGACATACACCGCTAAAATGTGGCAATTGCATTACATAACCCAAATGGCATTTTCCTATAAGCATATGTGCTATAAGGGCAAGTGAAGGTGGTTTCTCTTAGTCCTTTAGAGCTATTAGTATTTGGAAGTATTAGACATCCCATTAAGGTGCAATAGTACATGTGTTGGGAAGTCTCTCCAGCATCTAGTCTAAAAAGGGAATGTGGAAGTGGTCCTTTCAAGTAGCATCATTCAACTTCCTGTAATCTATACACACACACTACTTGGTGATGGTACGTATTGGTATAAGCTCACTGTTTTCATTGGGGGCCACCGTCATCCCTCCTTTTTGGTACCACTTTTTTAGATTAAACAAGGGTTATTATATGGATAGATTAGTCTGCATCATGGAGCTTGTGACTTCCTTCTTAAAATATGTATGGGTTTTACTATAGGCTTGAATCTTTCTTCAAGTATTATTTTATGATGCAGAAAAGGGGTTGTACCTTTGATGTCTGCTATTTTCCAAGCGATGGTCACTTATGTTTCTTTAGGACCATAAGCAATTGATCTTTTTGCTCTTTAGATAAATCAAAGGCTATGATTGGGAGCCTTCTACGAGGGAAAGGGGTATTCTAAATAATTAGAAGTTGTTTCAATTCCCAAACCTAGTGGCTCTTCTATTGAAGTTTCGTCTTGCCTCTCTACTAACATTCGGGTTTTCAAATCCTCTATGAGGTGTAATTTCTTCTATAGCATTGAGCTGCCCATTGAATGTTTTGACCTCAGAGTTGTTCATGTCTTCCTGCTCTCCTCTGACTAGACTTAACTTTAACTGATTCTTTTATAAGATCTCGTCAATATGCTCATTGACCGAAGAATCAACATATCCACGGAATGGTAGGAATCATCTACAATATGGAGTGTTTCATAGCGATGGCCATTTTGATCACCCACTCTTCATCCCTTATCTTTTTTTTGAGCTTGCCATCCTCTATATCTATCATTGCCTTAGTGGTAGCGAGGAATGGTCTTCCTAGGATTAAGGGTTTTCCCCCATCCTCATCCATGTCTAGAATCACAAAGTCAATCGGGTATACGAAGTTCCCTATTTTTACCAAGACATCCCAATGATCCCCTTAGGGATTTTTCATAGATCGGTTAGCCAGTTGCAAACTCATTTTAGTAGGCTTTAGGTTAGCTAACCCAGTTTCTTAAAGAAGGAATATGGCAAAGAGGTTAAGCTTGCTCCAAGATTAGTCAAAGCCTTGTTGACTGAGATGTCACTAACTAAACATGGAATTATAAAGCGCTTGGATCCTTTAGCATTGGAGGAAGTTTTTTTCGAATGATATATGAGTAGTTTGCTCCTACCTTTACCTGGACACATCCTCCAACTTTGCTTAAATTTGATAAAAGCTCCTTTAGGAACTTGGCATAATTGGGCATCTGTGAAAGTGCTTTAACAAAGGGAATATTTATGTGTAGCTATTTAAAAAGTTTAAGAAATTTGCTAAACTATTCCTTGTAACTTGCTTTGATTGAGATAAGCGGGATATAGAAATTTTGGACATACTCTTTGACAGCCGTGGTGATTGTTTTTTGGGTTCTTGCTTCTCAAGTTTACCTTTTTCCTTCTAGCGTTTTGCCAACCTCTCGGTTTTTCTTCGATTCTTTTCTAGTTTTCAGTTCTTTCCACTCCTCAAGGATATAGCTTTTGCTTGCTCCCTCAGATTATTTCAGTGTTACTAGGGAGGGAACCTAGTTACCTTTTAGACATCATTTAGTCAACTAGCCAATTGATGTGCTTTTCTCCAATTACAAGCACACATAAAGTGAAGAATCAATTACACAATTAGTACTCAAAATGGCGTATGAACTTTATTCTAATACGCAAATCCCAAAAATGGATGTAGAATAAACAAGTATGTGATCTTAAATGGAAGAACACACAATTAAACTAGGATCAATTTCAAATTGAAATAATCAAATCGGAAAAATACAATCCTAATTCATGTGAATGAACAAGTAACCACAAATTGTACTAGGTATTACTTACTAAACACAATTTGTTAAACAAAAAAAGTAAGATTGATATGACTCACAATCTACTTTTGTTGATTCTCGCCACAATTTCACAAAAATTGATAAGAGATCTTTGATTGTAAAAGATGAACCTTCACGGCCAAAGTGTATGTTTTTTCTCAAAAATAAAAAAGCCCCTCAAAAACCTAATTAGCAAGTATTATACTTACTCCAATTGGGGTTTAAAAACACCAAAAATGAAAAAGATTCCATTAAGTGGCTGGTTCCAAATCATAAAATACAAGTAACAAAATAAAATAGCCGGTTCTCATAAGTAACAATTACAAATACAAATGGTCTTCAAGTAGCCGGTTCTTCACTTCAATTGAACAATCTGGGGCCTTTGGATATGACTCCCAAAAATATCCCGCAAGTTGATCCTTAGTGCAATGTTATTTGGCCATCCTGTAAAACCGATAAATGTACCCACTAAAGTGCAAAAATCAAAATTTTTAGATAACATGTGGCCATATGTGGATGTCTGGGCTTATACATCTAAGTCAGGTTTCCCCACTGCTGGAACCCCATGGTAGATTCCCATAATCTCCTTAGGTCTCTAAAAGATTTGCTTTTCCCAAAACTAAGGGCTCTTCTCTTGGATTGAAACCCAGTGTTTTGTGTTGCTTGTTGTTTAGACGTCTGGAAGAGCCAGAGGTGTTTCTAATTTGTTCTTGGAAAGAGCACACCTCTATGGAGACATAGGAGTCAAGACTATCCGTGTACCTCCTTTTGAAACATGTAAATGTTTTTTAAACCCATCCATGTAACACCTTTCTATCAAATAACCAGGGTCTACCCAAACAAAAAGTGAAAGGCGCACATAGGAAAGCACATTTTAATAATCTCATCATTGTATTTATCTCCTATACTAATTGGCACCTTTGCCCTTTGTGTAACATGTAGACTACCCCGATTGTCCAACCAATGCAATTTATAAGGGCTAGATGCAAGTTAGTGGCTAGTTGTAAGTTATTACTAATGCAGCAGATATAACATTAGTGTAACTACTACATCAATGAAAAGCACACAAAGGTTACCTCGAATCCAACAAGGTGTATGGAACAGGTTTTCCCTCTATATGTCCTAGCATTGGAGATAAAGTCAAAACCCTACGCAATACCCTTAATAGGTAAGTAATTTTTCCCTTTTTTTTCCTCATGTGTTTCAGCGTTTTGGTCATCATAATACTCTTGCAAGGCCATGGATAAAAAATGTAGGCTCGACAACTTCTTCCTCATCTTCTTCTTTAGTGCCTTCCATAACATCATTACTCTTTTTTTAGAACACTATGCAGCCATATGTCTAACCCATGCTTTTAGAACATTTAATCTGGCGCAACTTCCCATTAGTTGACCTTGGTACTGTTTGCCTAACATCAAATCTAACTACCTCTTTTACCTTTTCCAGAAATAATTCTCCTTTTTTTGTGCTAGGGATAACTTTGTCTACAGCCTTGGCATGTTCACCTACTCCCTTTGGTCCACCCAACTAACCATTAGCCCCCATGGTTTAGTAGTCGTATTTAGCCTGTTACTAGTGACCCATAATGGATTGATCGCTTTTGCCTTTTCACTTTCAAGGCTAACTATATAGCCTCATCAAGTATACTATACCTTTGCAGCTCAATAATAAGGTTATCTCATATTTCAACCTAAACACAAAACGTGCTAAGATTTTCTCAGGAGGCTCTATTGATCTACATCTGATCATTAACGTTTAAAACTCCTAGACATAGTCATCCATTATCTTGCCCTCCCTATCTCAATGTTTGGAGACGCATAAACATTTTTACCTATAGTGCTCAGGAATGAACCTTTTCCTTAGAACCCTTTATGTCTCTCCAAGTGTGATTTAGCCTCTCCATCCCTTCGCCTATTGATCACCAGATTCTTCCACCACAAGGCGGTATAACCTATGAACTCTACAACTGCAAGACGAACTTTGGTGTTATCATCAATCCCATAACATTCAAAAAGGTCCTTAACCTTATCTCCTAATCTAGGTAATCATTCTGCTGAGCCCCTACCATCAAATGAAGGCATCTGCAGTTTCACATATTCCAGTCCCCTAGATGGCCTGAAATCCCTATTCGGGTATGGATTAATCCCAAAGTTATCATCTCTCTCCCCTTAAGAGCATGATGATCTCCTTCCACTCTCCTTCCATATTTCCTCCTACGCTCTCACCCTTTGAACATTTTGAGGAGCTACTCTAGGTGTGGTGTTTGAGGATTCGCCACTGGTGATTGTGGCATTATCATCCTATCAATCTTTGTTGCTAATGTAGCAGCAATAGTGGTAAGGTCCTATAATGTTATCCAAAGTTCTCCTACCTATAGTAAGACGACCCTATCCTCACACAACTTGGCTATTGGCCTCATTGCCAGTCCCCCATTCACACTATCATTCGACATAGTTGCGGGTTTGATTTTTCGAATTATAAAGATAGTCCAAAACAATGTAGTACACTCCCTTCACTACAACCACACTTTAACCGCCACACAACAACCAAATAACCTACAAAAGTAAACACAAGAACTCCACTTAACTTCACACACTTCTACACTCAATTATGGTAATAACAAATTGACGCAATAATTAAACACTCTTAAATAGTAGGTTAATGAATTCAACTAAGCAAGTGTTCAAGCATCAATACATAATAACTCCTACACTTTAACACTTGCTTTTGAAATTCAAATTTTAAACCACTATAACCCCTTTTAATCACGACACATACACACACTTCCACTTCCACGTGCAGCCCCTTTTCCCCACAACACACACAACACGTTTCGTTGTAAACCCTTCAAACACAACTCACTCTACCACATACACACTTCCTAAATCACGGTGCAGCACCTTTTCACCACAACACACACAACACGATACGTTGAACACCCTTCACAACACAACCACTCTGCCACACCACACATTTCCCTCAATCACGGTGCAAGTTTCAAACACAACTTCACTTACACTTCACGTGTACACTTTCTCAATCCACAAAACACTCACTTAAACTACACAATCACGGCTCAACAAATTCAATACTACTCTTAATGCAACTTCTCCACAAATGATAAGAAGCAATTCAAAATTCAAATAACATTCAATTAATACTAACAATAACTTCTTCAAACAAAATGAATGTGTTTGAATTTCAAATAATTTCCCAATCTCCACATAAGGCAAAATATGAAAATTGCAATGACACTCCTCAATTTTCGAAAATACAAACAAGTAATTCACTCTTCTTTATCTCAATGAATGTAACTTCAATTTTTGAACAACATAAAGAAACACACCTCCTTCCCCACGGCAAGTTTAAGAAGAAAAAGGCTACTATAAATACTCCAGGGTCCACTTCAACAACCAATTAAAATGCAACAAAAACCACAATCAACTACTACAATCTCACTTTAACAATTTGGATCAAGAAGTCAATTCAAGAACCCAAAATGTCAAATGAAGTTCACGTGATTCCCTTCTCAAAACCGTGCTCCAAACCAAAAATTATGAGGGTGCTTTTGTCTAATTACAAGCACACAATACAAGTGAAGAATCAATTACACAATTAGTTTCTCAAAATGGCGTGATGAACTTGATTCCAAATACATAAATACCAAATAGATGTAAGAACAAATAAGTATGTGATCTTCAATGGAAGGGAAAAACAATTGAACTAGGATTCAATTTTCAAAATTTAATTAATCAAATCAGAAAAAATAAAAACCCTAATTCATGTGAATGAACAAGTAACCACAAATTTATACCTAGATATTACTTACTAAACACAATTTGTTAAATAGCAAAAGTAAGATTGATACAACTCACAATTATTTTGTTGATTCCGCCACATTTCACAAGGAAATTGATAAGAGTCTTTGATTGTAAAGGATGAACCCCCATAGCCAAAGTGTATGTTTTTCTCAAAAATATCAAAAAGTCCTCAAAAACCTTAGATACTTGCTCTAATTAGGGTAAAAATACACCAAAAATTACAAAGATGTCACTAAGTGGCCAGTTCCAAAATCATGAAATACAAGTACAAAATAAAATGGTCAGCTTCCTAAACAACATTACAATACAAAAGGTCTTCAAGTGGGGTATTTTTTCACTTTAAAATTGAAAATTTAGGGGCGGGAGGG
>JBBMOL010001811.1:0-32103 GCA_037954665.1 Laguncularia racemosa
AAAGTGGTAAGATTTGTTTTGAATGCCAAATAGTGGCTAGACCACTAATCTTGTACAGTGGTGACCCATTAAGACAATTTTTATTATTTTTATTGAGATAAAGTTATTGGGATTAGTAATACATAGATTCAATTTGTTTCTAGATTCTGATTCCACTTGTGTTTTTTGTCAAATTTATACAATCCCCAATTTTTATTGTTTGTATTATTGATTCTTTTGGGTTTTGTTTTTTTTATTTTCAAATTTTAAAAGTTAAAATTAAAGGTATACGAAGAGTAGTTATTCTTGTGTTGTAGCAACCCCCTTTTTTGGGATTATTTTAAAACATTTTAGTTATTTAAAAAAGATTATGGACATAAAGATTGAGGAGCATAGAATTTAGCTTTGTATGTTTTCCAGGCAAAAATAAAATTTTTTTAAATGTTCTTCAAATTCGATTAAATAATAAACTAAGGTGTTTGATAAACAAGAAAAAACTTGAATGAAATCGTAAATTAATTTTTGATTTTATTCATGTTTTTGGATAGATTTTGAGATTTAAAAATTCAATTTCCAAATATCAACCATTTAGCTTTTGAGGGGGTTTATGTTTCCTTTCCACTTTAAGAAAAATTTCACTTTTTTCAACCTTATTTTAACAAAAAAATAAAACTGTTATAAAAAAATTCATATATGGATATTTTTATGTGTGTTTTATTTAAAATACAAAATCCCCAAAACTCACATCTTTTGTTTTAGGTTCTTTCTTTCATTTAAATTTTTTTTTACAAAAACCCCCCTTAACAATAGTACTTTTTTCCCTAAGTTCTTTTAAAATTGCATTACAAATTTAATGGAGGAAAATTTGGACCGAAAAAAATTAAACCAAATTTTGGTAACATAATGAAAAACAATTGTAAACTATCAATTGTTCCCTTACGTATGTTCTTTTATTTCAAAATGGAAATCATTTAAAGGGAGGAAATAGAAATAAAATACCCAAATTACTTGTTTTACTCTATCTTCTTTTATCTTTCCCGGAAGGGCAGAACCATTTGAAGTACCCAAAAGAAATAAAACACTAATGCCAACATCTTAAAATGGGTTAAATTTCTTGATCATTTGCGGCCCTTTTTTAAAAATTTTATGAATTCTGTAAAGTATTGCTTATTTAGCTGAAAATATATACTAGTCACTACATGTGAAATAAAATAGAAAAAAAATTATAAGGGCTTTTAATGTTTATTAAATCATAACCCACTTAGGTTTATTTTAAAATTTTTGTGCATAGTTTACAAAAGAAAATTAAACCCATGTTAACGGTACATGAAGATCATAGTTTTTATTTCCATGAATGTTTAAAAAATTACTACTAAAAAAAAGTTTTGGCTTCCCACAATTTATCTATATAAAAGAGTAGCAAATTCCATCTATTTCCCCCAAAAAAAAAAAAATATTCTTTTTGAATCTGTAACCCCCATAGTCAAAAAATAAAAATAAAATAAATTAAAAAAAAAAGGGTTGAATACTATTCCCTCCCCACCCTCTTTAAACTCAATATATTTTTCAAACCCCGCAAATGAAAATATAATGTGAGTAAATATTATCAAACCATTGTAGTGAGACTGAAAAAACAAAGCAAAAATATGTGAACGGACCCCCATAAGAAAATGTGTAAAAGACACTAATGACTTTGAACTGTCCCATGATAAATAAAATTTGTAGGAATATAGAAAGTGCTTCAACCAAATAAGGGAAAAAAGAAACATTATGGGAGATTTAAAATTTAAATTTTTAAAGGGGAATTGATTTAATTTAAATGAAATGATTTTAATGGAAAGTAGGGATCCCTAAATTAATTTTTTTAAAAATTTAAATATTAAAGGGGAATGATATTAATCTTTAAAAAAAATACATCTTTATAGTAATGTAGGGATACCCTAAATAAATTTTTAAAAATTTTAAAATTTTAAATTTGGGATTGTTTAATAGGATGAAAAATTTATTGTAAAAAAATGTAATAAATCTACTATTATTAAAAATTTTGGACTTTTGGGAAAAGAAAACTAACGGTTTGAGTCTAGTAAAACGTATAAGTAGTCCATTTTTTACTAATGTTTGATATAAAATAAGTAGTATGTTAGTAATAGAAAATCATTTTTACACAGAAAAATGTCCATTTTACATGGTTAGCATTTTGGCCGATAAATAACAGAAAAAAAAAAGAAAAATTACATGAAATATTAATATTGAAAAGGTAATTTGGAAAAATTGGAAAAGGAAAAAAAAAAGAAAAAAAGGAAAAGAAAACTTTTTTTTTCCTTAAGAAATATAGGTGATATTTCCTTTATATTTTAAAGAGTCAAAAGCATATCGACAAATATAAATTCAATCATTTTTTTCCCCTTTTGAAATATTTAAAAATTAAGGTTGTTAATTAAATTTGAATAAAAAAATCAAACCAAACTCAGTATAAATTTTTTTGTATTTAATTCAACTCATAGTTCCATTTGAAGAGGGTTTAAAAACAATTCAGGTTTTAAATCAAGGATTAAAGGGAAACCGAATCATTTAAATCCATTTTCTTATTAAAAAATAAAAGTAAGAACTTTTTTTTTTTTTTAAAACCCCTATAAATATTTCAATATAACCCTTTTTTTTTTCCTTTTTGTCATTTAACCACCCAAAATCAAAATTTATTTTTTGTTTTTCCCAATTTTATTTTTTAAAGTAAACTTCTTTTTAGCCCCCAACCATCACTTCCTAAAGATGAAATTTTTTTGAAATAATATTAAAAAATTTTTAAAATTTTTTTATAATGTTTCTTAATTTAAATACAATTTGGAAAGAAACCAAAAACTATTAAATTATCAATTAGAAGAAGAAAAGTGGTTAAATCAAACAAAATCAAATAAACTACATTTGAAACAGTTTTTTTTAAAAACCCTAAAACCAAAAAAATGTTTTTGGTTCTTTTTAAATTTTTGAATTAAATCATTTAAAAAAAATGTTCAGTTAGTTTTAAACCCGAAAAATTAAAAACCAAACCAAACTGAGCACTCCTACTTAAAAAACCAAAAAATTGGGAAATTGGGTTTAGATTTATATTGCCAAACGGGGGAAAAAAAAGTGAATAGCGTGGGTTTTTCAAAGTAGTTATATGGTTGGGAGAAATAGTAAGGAGGGTCATTGAAAATGCTCGTATAAGGAATGAAGGAAGGAAAAAAATTTAGGCGGAAAGTCATAATTTGAGCGCTGGCCATAACTGACATTCAAATCAAAGCAGAAGTTCTTCCCCCTTGTTTGCTGCCGCAACAATACTACCCAAATTTTACGGGCGAGAAGTTACTAGTCCATGCAAATTGGAATAATTTTTAAAATAGATCTTTTAAAAAAAAAAAAATTGATCGATCCCAAAAAACCTCACGTCCAATGAGTGCTATTAGGCATCAAAAAGGAAACGAGCAAAAAACCCTTAATTTATATATTAATTACGAGGGGGAAAAAAAAAGTAAATGACTTAAAATGCAAAAAATTATCAACGGGGCAAGTCGATATTTTTTTTTTTTCCTAGTTTGCTTTTGGGTTTTTTTTAAAAAAAGATAGCACTAGGCTATGGTAGTTTTTTTAAAAAAAATTTATTAAAAAGATGGTTTTGTAAAAATTTGGGAGCTCAGAAGAACATTTAGGAAGAGAAAGGGGTTTTTTCAAGAAGTTCAATTGTTAGACAGACACGGAATGGGATTTTTACTTAGAATTTTTTATATTTTTTTTTCTAAATTTTTTTTGGTAAAAAAAGAAAAGAAATTTTTAAATTCCACGGAAAAATTTTGATACAAACGATATGACCTCATTTTTTAATTAATTTAGAGAGTGCAATCAATTTAGTAAGCTTAAAATTGCATTCCCCAAATTTTTTGCATGTTTTTTTTTACATCCAGCTAGTTCGGTTCGTTTTGTGGAGAAAATTTCTAGTAGGGACACCAGAAATCTCTTCTTCTTCTCCTTGTTTTTGTTTTTCTTTTTCAATCCTTATGTGTGCGGAAAAATAACATGAATACTGGGTTATCTTATAAATCCAGATTTATAAGCTGAATGGAAAATGTAGTGGAATAAACGCTGCGGGTTTTTACCCTTTTTCTCACTCGATGGGTAAATCCGAGGAAGGGAAACTGAAACTTTAATAGGGATACGTGTCCTTGTACTGTCTCATTAAATCAATAATGTAAAAAACTCTCGACCTGCATGTTTTTGTGATTTGTAATATTTTTCATGTTTTGCTACCCTTGTAAAACAGGCCGGTATCAATATTCGACAATCTCATATTGAAGTTGGAACATTAACTTTTCACTTCACGAAGTAAGTAAATCTTTTTTTCGTTCTGCAGTTTTGAACTCAAAACGAATAATAACGTGGCATTGTTTTTCCCCCTCAGTTTCCCCTTGCTTCTCGGTGTGGGGGGATTCGAAAACTATTTTGGAAACAAAATTTTGAAAGGGTCCCCGGTTAAATTTCCAGCGTACCAGGGGGGCAAGGGATTGAATTGGCTGAAAGTTTTTATAAAAAATGTTGAAAACACATTGTCGAATGTTGCCATGCTATGTTGTGTTGCCAATTCCTGGAAATGACAGAAATTTGGCTAAGAAAACCCAGAAACCAAGTTGGGTCTTCCAAGATATGTTTTCCCGGGAAATGTCAAACTCGATCGCAGTCTTCACCATCGAATCTCTCTGCCCGTCTTGAGGATTCAACTTGGTTCATAGACTAACAATGCAATAGTAACAATGCTTGCAAAAGGGAGTGCATTGGCTATCCCAAACCCCAAACGCAGCTTTTCGGAATGCAATCAAGGTATTGAAACTCGACAGAGTCAGAATGGTGGGGAAATCATTGCTGTCCTTAAACCCGATCTCTTTCAACGGTATTTTCTGCTGCAAAATCAAAGGGGGTCAGACAGAAAATGCAATGAATTTAAGAACCCTGCCCAGGTTCCTTCGGGTCTTTGGCTAGTGAACGTGCCTAGGAAAGGATATACATTAATTTGGGAAACGCGGCAGAAATTAAGGGTATTTTGAAGCAATTTTGGGTCTACCCCGCCCTCAAGGAAGTGTTCATTTCCAATTTTCCTTCCTCTCAAAGCTATTGAAAATTGAAAAGTGCTCATTTTACATTTGCGGTTGTTTTGGGAGCGAATAGGTTTTTCAATGGATAAAAGGCATACTAGAGACTCTCAATCCTTCGCCCCGTGGAAACAACCTGTGAATAATGAACTGAACTCTTCTTAGAAATTTTTTTGTTTTCTGGATTCGGAAAGGGGGATGCGGGAGGATGGGTTGAGGGGTGAAAATGAATGGTTTTGATTTTAAAAAAGCTCGAGCTGGTCACTTTTAAGGGATCTAGTTTTTTAGATCTTGTCTCCGAATTACATTGACTCCGCTTTCACCCGCAAGTTCTATCATACAGGTGCTTCTGTCATGGGTATAGTAAGTGATGGACTTTACCCGGGGGTAGTATATTCTTGAAAGTGAGTCTTTCTAGTATTGCATTAACTTCCCTTTTACTCTTGTGACTGTGTCCTAAGACTGGACTTGCGCAACTATTTGACCTTCTTGCGGCATTTTATTACTAAATTTTGCAGGTTTAACCAAAGTAAAAGACTCTGTACGGTCCCCTATGAAAAACCTAGACTGCCAGAAAACATTCAAGAAGCCTGCATCTGGCACAAAAAGAAAGACTATCCCTGCAGATGGTGATTCAGGTTTTACTTCGAGAAATCAGGTAAGAAATGCAATGAATAAAGGAAAAAATGAGTCTTCTTTGGGGAAATTCAAGGTCAGTTTCTCAAATTTTGGGAATAAAGTCGAGGTTGTGCCATATATCTGAGTAATTTGCATTGATGGAAAAGAAACCGGAGCTCAAGCTTGAAGTTTCAAGAAAGAAAATGAGGCTAACCTGGAAAAAGGGCATTTTCAAAGAACGGGATCTTAAAAAATGTATTCTGCAAATAAAATGTTAAATCATCAGCAGAATTAAGCAAGCTCAATTCTCTTTTCCTGTTGGGGGTATTAAGCCAAAAGGAGGAGGGCTAATTCTGAATCGCGGTGTTCCACAGGGGGGCGCCCGGATTCAATTCCTTGTACACAAATGCATATGTGATATGATTGTGCAGCATCTTATGAATTTTTTAGAGGGCAGAAGATAGTTTTTCGTGTTACTTTATTTATTATGTGGGTGGCCTAAAAAAAAATTTTTAAAATGATTTTTCTTAAGAACTTGTTTAATTTTAAAATTAGAATCTTTTGGCTGGTGATATGCCCCAAATGTATTTTCAAAGTTCTTATATAGAAAACCCAACAATGCTATAAATTAAATTTTAAATGCTCAGCTAGAACAATTTTTCACCAAATTTCCCTTTCTTGAGTGATTTAAACCAATAATGTATAATCTAAAAAAAAAAATTGGGGATATAATTTTAAAATTTGTTCATTAGTAAAGTGTATGGTGTTATCGAGAGAAAGTCAGAATTGGAGCGGAAAATTTATTCATTTGGACTTATATTGTCTATATATTTGTGTTTTATACACATAATTTTTTTTTAATATATTTTTGTTGTTGTGTGATGATTGTGTTGCCAAAGTAGAATCGATCAATACTGAAAATATTTTTTAAAACCCTCACGGTGATTCAAAACCTTGGTTATACAAAACCATGGGGCATTTTATCATGATTTACATTTTTGGTTAAATTCGTGGTGATTCATTTTGCATTATATCTATGCCTTTTTTAAAAATTTGGGATAAGCTTGAATAAAACTTAGATTTTTTAAGTTGTGAATTGTATTTTTTTATTTGTGCCCCAAAAGTAAATTTATATTTTTATCTTTTTAATCATACTTCTAGTTCTATTGGGGTTTCATATTCATTTAACCCGTCTATGAGAACTCAACTGTTTTTCTTTTTTTTGTTTATAATGAATACAAGTTTAAAATTTTAAAATTTTTATGAATTATTGTTGATATGGATTTTTTTTCCTTGTTTTTTTTGAGTTTTTTTGAGTGAACGAACTTTTAAAAATTTTAATATCACCCCCTGCTATTCCTTTTTTTGGGAAGGTGAGGTTTTGGGGCCCAGCATATGACCCATTTAATGGTATTTTCTTCATCTGTGGTGTTAAAAAACAAAAAAAAAAAAAAAGGAAGCTTAAAGGTGTTTTCTTCCCTTCTCTCTCTCTCTCTTTTCTCTTTAATATGGTTATTTTTAGAAATTACAATTCATATTTTAAAAATACTGTCATAGTCAAAGGTTATTGAGCTAAATAAAAAAATAGGACTAAAATATTTTCAAAGTCTTTTTTTTCAATTCTAAAGTACTTCAAAAAAAATTTTAAAGTTCCAACGTAACCCCTAAACACTTGTTAAACCTGATAAAAATAACTTATTAAAAAATTTTCAAAAAAGTAAACATAAAAACATGAAATATTTTTTTTTTAAATTTTCTTGATAATTTTTAAAAAAGCCAGAACCCACGTTCCAAGGTCTATGCCAGGGACCTAAATTATTTTTAAAAGTAGATTTAACAGCAGCTGGTAGTAAAGGGAAAACTTAGGCCCAAAGTTTTAAAATGACAGATGATTTACCAGAACATCGTAAGAAATTTTAAAAATGATTTTTAACTTTTTAAGAGAAATAATTATCTATGGGTTTTTAAGCTCCCCATTATGTTCAACGCTGCTGACTTTATAAAACTTATTACCTGGTAAATAGCATTTTAAAAACCCCTTTTAGACTATTACGACTTGATTTGACGAACACAGTTTATGCAGTAAAAAAAACCCCTTGGAAGAAAGAGAGACAAGTTTGGATAACAGAAAAAAGGGGAAAGAAGGGCAGGCCGTTTTGTGTCAAAAGAAAACAACACCAAATGGAAGGCGTCCAGGTTTTTTTTAAGGCTCGACTCGTGAGAAACAATAATTGAAAAAATTGCATGAAGTTTTTTGAAAGTGAATGCTAAGGCAAAATAGAATAGCCATTTGGGGAAGTTTTTGGATCGAATTTGATTTAGATCTGAACTCCGAATGACACAACATTTTTTTTGTATGTTTCGCCTAAAGTAATATGTTTTAATTTGGGTTTAATTTGTAATCCCTGCCTGCAGTTTGGTTTAATTTTTCCCAAACCAGAAAGCAAATAAAGAAACATTGATTATCTTAGTTCTCATTTTTTATAAGGGCTTCAAAATTTTAACTATAAAATAACCCAGGATTTTAATCCGCAAATCAAAAAAATAGAAACAGAACCCCAGATGAAATGTATCGACTCGACAAGCACCCGACATTTCCCAAATTTTTGCGTTGTCTTCAATACCTTAGCTGTATCCAGAAAAACATCCCTATCCTAATGCCAAAAAACCCCTTCCCGGGCAACTTGGTCGAGATCACGCGGGCCCGCTTGAGTAATTCTTCTTCCACTGTTAAAACCCTAAAAAGTTAGATGAAATTTTTGCCAATAAATGTAAGTAAAACCTAATTTTCTCAAAAAAAAACTGCGGGAAAAGGGAAAAGTTGCGATACAACCAATGAAACCCAACTAAACTTTCAGAATACTATAGAAAAATCTTTTCAGAAACAAAAAAAAGTAGTATGCAAATCAAAACTCCATAAACACTAAAGGCCCCTTCATGGATGGACTTTTGAGTTTTCCCCTTCAAAAGAAAAAATTATTTTGTATCTTTTGTAAATGTACCCCCACCCTGGATCATTTAAGGTCATTCATAAATGGGCATTTACAGTATTGCCTCTCAAAAACCCTTAAATTTTTTTAGTTTGTTAAATGTTGTAATTCTCAATGTCCCCCCAGTGTACAGGACAAATTTGTCAACAACAAACTGATTTGAACTTAACCCAAGGATCCCAAGAATCAATGAGATTAAATTTTATTTTATTTTTTTTTGATAATTGAGATCAAAAGTTTATTTGAATTGTCATGTCAAAAAACTCAAAAAGCAAAAGAAAACTGATATTCACCTAATTTTATTGAAATCATGAGTTGGAGCTGGTTTTAAAAAAATTTTCAGCTTATTTTTCCCTTTGTAAAGAAAAATTTAAAAAAATTAAATCGGAAGCTTAAACAGCCCCCTTCGTAATAAACGACTTTTACGTGGTCAAGATTACCAGTATCATAATGAATTTTGGCTTTTCCCAAAAAAAAAAAAACAGGGGTTTGCTCATTTTACAGGTCAATATTAAACCCCATATAAGTCACCCCCTTCTAACCTGGGGCATTCAAAATCATCTTTTTCGTTTTTACAGACAAACACCGTAATCATTTTTTTTTGAAAAAAAACAATTATAAAGCTGCTACTTGATAATCTTAAAAAAACTTTTATAAGTTAATTTCAAAAAATTTTGCATAGTTAATGATTATTTAATGAAATCCACTCAAACAATAAGTTTTGATACAGGGAAAAAAGCTTACCCCTGGTCGCACAATGTTTTCATGTCCTGCAATTGTTGAAGAATGTGACGGCAATGGAACCATGCTTTGCGAAATGTGGGGGCCTTTTCCATTCTTTTGCTTCCCCCATAGATCGCGGAAAGCACCAACTCCAAGTCCCCCCTAAAATATATTTTCCTTCCCAGGGAAAAGCACTAGAAAAGCGTTTAATTAAGAAAAAGAAAAATATTGACTACTAAGGTGTGTTTTAGATTTAAATTTATACCCTAATAAGAGTGCTGGACATGCACATGAACATGTATACATTGACACACCACATAGACAAAGAGAGAGTAATTCCCCAGCTTATTTTAAATACCAATCGGGTTCATGGGGACCCGCCCCTTTAAATGTACCGCTTCATATATCAGTCCAATGAAAAGCCATCTAATTTAAAAAAATGACAAAGATTGAGAAAAAACCCTCTTCCATCTTGATCTAGAATGAAAAAAACTGTAAAGGCAGAAAACCCATCACTCAAAGGAGCATGTACAAACCCAAAAAAAAGGAAATTTCAAGACCCGTGCATCATTGAGCATAACTTGCCTCGAATGGCCCAAATAAGTATCCTTAACAAACCCTCATGAAAGATGCCATGGACTTAAGCCAACCCCTTGGGGGTTATTCAGTGATTGTTTCCCCAACATTCAAAAAAAAGAAGAACTTTCTTTTTTTTGAATCATCTCCTCAAACTAAAGAAAACTCTTTCTCAACATCTCTTTTATTGTTGCAAGTAAAAATCTATCGCCTAGAAATTCCGAAAAATGCCACAATTCATTAATTGTATGTTAGTTAATTAGGGTTTGTTTGGCACCGAAACGTTTAGACTTTTTCGAAAAAACAAAACCACGTTAATCACTACGTCAACAAAAGAAAAACCTAGAAGTTCACTACGTGCAAATCAATCGGAGTCAAAAATTCATAATAATATAAATCAGACGATTTTAGTTTTAGAGAGGGGGGAGGGGAGAACCTTCCCGGGAAAACGCTGAGATGGGGGCATAACCCTTAAAAAATGTGTGGGACAGCCTTAACGTTCTCGGGGTCGCCATATCTCTTCTCTCACTACACCTCAGACGCTCTCTTTTCCTTACCCCGAGGGGCGCGAGTTTGGTTTCTGCAGAAAGGGGAGAAGTTATAGCTAGGGTTTTAAGTTATGGCTCGCGTGTTGATTTCCATGTCGGGGGGAAATTACGTCTTTTTGGCTTTTGATTACTGGGAAATTTTTAAGGGGTTCAACTTTTATTTTTTAGATTTTATCAAAATATTATGTTTTAAATTAACTGTATTAGTGGAAAAACAAAAAATAATGCATAGTTTAAAATAAAAATAAAAAAATTGGGGGTCAACCCCTTAATAAAATTTTACATCTATTTAATAAAAGTTAGCAAGCTCTGCACTCAATTTTCATATTTAAATATGATAAAAAATAAATAAAAAAAACTCCAATCCTCAAACAAAACCAAGTACCCAACTTTTTTTTTTTAAATTTTGGGTTTCATAAATTCTCAAAAAAATCAAACAAAAATTTTTAAAGGTTATTTTAAAAAGATAAGTTAAAAAAAAAAATCAACCCAAAAAATTTTTAAGAAACAAAATAATATTTTTTTTAAATTGTTAAACAAAAAAAATCTTTTTTTAAAAACTAGAAAATGAGTTAAAGTTTAACTTATTTGAAATGCATTTGAAAAGTTTTATGATTATAGGTTATTAAAAATGTTTTAAATTGATTCAAAAGAATTATTAAACAAACTTAAAAAGGGGGTTTTATTAAAAATGCCTAAAAAATTTATCATTTATGTGTTTATAATAAGAAAATGTCTTCAAGTCAAAGATTGAAAAAATTTAAATTTAAAAATTTTAAAATTATTTTATTTAATTAAAATCATAGTGGGAAAATTTTTTTTTAAAAATTTCCCTAGAAAAACAATAATCAATAGTTCACCAAAATGTAGGAATTATATCCCAACCAAAAAATAAGATTGGAAAACATTTTAAATAACCAATTTTAAAAAATTTAAAAAAACTAGTTTTAAAGGAATTTAAAGGGGTCTTGTCCTTTAAAATTTTTAAATCTTTTATTGACTAACTCTACAGCAAAATCCTTGTAAATTAAGTTGAAAGACTATTGACACAAATCCTACCCCTTTTTAGCTTCAGTTCTTGTAATAAAAAGTTGGGGCATAAATGTCAACTTAGTGAAATCTTCCTCATACCATACAACAAAAAATAAAGAAATTTCATTTTTAAATTTTGCTATCAAGTACAATCATAAAATCAAAAATATACACAGTCTTTTCAAAAATTTTTAAAGCACGAAATTTTGTTTTCCAATAAAGCAAAAGGAATAAGTTCAAAACTTTTTAGCTCTTGTGCCACCATTTCAAGTTAAATCACCCACCCCAAGTCTTATTAATTTAAAATTCAATTTTAAAAAATTTTGCTAGTCTAGCTAAGAGAGAATTTATTTTATTTATTAAAATAGAGTGTTATAATATATATATGTCGAGATGTGGTTAATCCTAAAGGTTGTATAACGAGGGAAACCCCCCAAAAAGGATTACATTCCTCAATCAAGTATTTTTTCAAAGGTCGGGACGGGGTTTAAAATGAACAAAGAATCACCATTATATGTCTCCTGTGCACCATATGATAAAATACCTTCTTCACCAAAGGCACAATGCATGTCCAATTCATTTTTTAAAATAAATGGTTATTTATTTCTTACGGTTGATCAAACAAATAAAGGTAGATATAAACGAAAATAAAGCAATTAATAAATGATACCCAAATTTTTTCATTTTTTTTATTTAAAGATTTTTGACAACATAGAAGCTTTTCCAAGCACACCATTTCCCATATCCTTAAGAAATTCAAATCCAAATAAATTAAAGTGTCATTTACCAAGTAAAGAAGTATGAAAAACATAGATTCACTCCTTGTTTATAGTTTTTGGGCCCTAGGGGATTTAAGAAGGTCCCAAAAAGGATCCTCGAAAAGTTTAAAGGGTATAATTGGTTCCCCTAAAATTAAAAAAAAAATTTTTAGTGAGTTTCTAGAATGAAAGGGATTTGGATTTAACATAATAGTTTAAAGTTTGCCTTTTCTTAATTACCCCAATTTTTGATTCATCAAAATTTCTTTTTTTAAAATTTAGATTTTCATGATCTGTAGTTTTCAAATTCCAAAAGTCTAGTAGACTAATTTATCATAATTCTGTAAATTTTTGTACTAGTTTGAGTGATAGTTTAAAATTAAATGAAAATTTTTATTTTTTTTTTTTTTTTACAAAATAGTTGCTTAAATTTGTTTTTTTAAGCAAAGTTTATTGTTTAAAAAGTTATTTTTTTAATTTGTTTGACCTAAATCAAGTCTTTGCCCCATTTAAAAATTTTTTGGTTTTTTTTTATAAAAAATTTTTTTTTTATATTTGATTTGGTACAACCCAAAGCCGGGTTGCATGGGTTTTTTTAGAATGTTTCTTACATTTTTTTTGTACAAGTGCCCCATTTATATTATCTTGGTCACTTAAACAACCTATTTTCCCCTTTTCATATATGCATGTATACTTATTGTTTTATCTTTTTTGCTCCAAACCCATTTTAAAACCTTAAATTACATTTTATTTTATTAAGAAATTGAAATTTTGGCCCACATTCCACAACCATCCTTTGGCCCCAAACATAAAATTTTTTATATCCATTTTTTTATTAATAAGAAATGCTTTAAAAATTTTACACTTGGTTTAACATGTGGGTTTTTGGTAATTTCACCATTTGTCATTTATTTTCCCTTTTCCTTTTTTTTTGCTTCCAAATTTTTTTAAACTGCCTAATAAATTTAAAACTATTTTTTAGGAAAAGAATTGGGAGGGGGGCCCCTAGAAAATTTTTGTTAATTTATGTAATGTTATTTATTAATTTAAATTTTAAAATTCCAATCTTCCCCCCCACTATTATTTATTACGAATAAGTGGCCCAAACATGAAGAAGGAAAACCCAAAATTGCTTTCCTTATTTAAATTTAAGCCCTCCCCGGGTTGGTGTATTAAATTTCATTATTTCAATTTTAAAAAAAGTTTGTACCCAACACGTATATATATGGCGACGAGCTTGTGTATATCAAAACCTTTTTTTTATTTTTAAACCACACATAGTATATTTGTTTAAATTTCAAAAGCATTTCCACTTAAAGCAAATATATTGTTCTATATCTTAGATCGTTTTGAAATTATTTTGGAGCATTTACTTTTAAAAAAAAAAAAAAAAAACCCCTTTTTTATAGTTTTTTTTCCTATTTTTCCTACAGCAATTTGCAAACTATGATATTAACCTAAATTCAGTTTGTATCCAACCCCTCAAATTTTTTTAAATAAAAATTTTTTTTGTGTTCTTTTTTCATTTTCTCAACGAGTCAACTTTTTTACCTATTTCTTGTCTTCACTTATTCGTAAAACCCAAAATTTAAGAAAAGGTTGATCGGATCTTTTTGGTGCCTAGTTTTTTTACTTTTCCTCACTTCCAAGCTTCCTTTAAAAAATTTTTTATTATTTTTTTTTTTTTTTTTCAACAAATATGTAATCAGGGTTTAACATTTTTTTGCAAAAATTATATAATTAATTATTAAGTAAAAAAATAATATAATATCGGGTCAACTGTAAATAAAAAATTAAAAAAAAAAAGTTAGTTTTATCTTTTCCTAAAGAAAAATATATAAGTAAGATTAACCCAGGATTTTTTTGGGACATTATACGATAGAGAAACTAAAAAGAAGGGGGGGCCCTTAGAAAACAAGGAGAAAAAAAGAAATTTCCATAGCTAATCCAATGATAAGGGGAGGTTGTAATTAATTTTTTATGATGTTGAATTAAGGCTTGTTTATCTTTGTAAGATAAAGATCAGATCAAAAAGGGGAAAAGGGCAAAAGAAAGGGTCAAAAATTTTTACATTCAAGAGTAATTTGAACCAAAATAAGAATTTTAAATTTATGTAAATGTTAGAAAATTCACGTGTTAGACTTTTTTTAAACCTGGATTAGAGAATGTGGAATTGGGTAGATTGGTAGAAGAAAAAATTTGGGTTTGTAAAAAAGAACGAGAGTTCCACTTCCCCCAAAATTGTCGTGTTACTCTTGTGTTGAACCAAAAAAATATCAAAAATCATGACCTCCCCAACAAAATCGTTATCTTGTGTTGAAAACAAAAATAGAGAAATATAGATTGTTTTTAAAGGTTTGTTTCAACCCCTTTGAAAGAGAGATAACAGTTTTTACAAGGTCAGTTTCCCCCCCTTTTTAACCCCAAAAACCCCCCAAAAAAAACATGACTTTTTTTCAATTGTGTATAACGTATTGGGGGTAATGGCCTCCAAATGGCCCTTTAGGTGAAAAAAATAATTTTTTTTTATCTATTTAACTCTTAATTAAACCCCTTTTCACTAACCAGGTAATTAGTAAAACCTTAGATAACCAATAGATTAAGAGAAATTAAGAAGTTTATTTTTTTTTAGCTTTAGTACTAAAAAGGTTTTATTGGTTGTACAATATCAACTTAACTTTAAATTTAGACCATATGTGCTTAAGGGTGGCTCACAAATGTGTTTACTTTGTTTATTGTATGTTTGTAGGGACTTTTAAATTTAAATTTTAAAGGGAAAAAATGAAGTGTTAAAGGTTTAAAGAATTGCTTGATGTATATTACTTGTGTTAGCTGGTAGGAGCCAACAATGGGAGATCCCTAGGGGCCCTCAATGATCTATGTCGTATTGTTCCCAAAGGAGCTGGTATCAAATTTTGAGGAGAGTAAGGTTAGCGGCTAGGGAGTTCCCTTGGATAAAATTTATGGTATCGGGGTTAGATACCCCGTGTTGTAAACTAATATGATTGAT
This sequence comes from Laguncularia racemosa, assembly GCA_037954665.1. Lineage (NCBI taxonomy): Eukaryota > Viridiplantae > Streptophyta > Magnoliopsida > Myrtales > Combretaceae > Laguncularia > Laguncularia racemosa. The sequence continues at coordinate 15,355 of JBBMOL010001811.1, forward strand.
GTGTAATTGATGCTGTTGGGATGGAATAATGTTGATATATGCATGTGACTTTATGGTGGGGTTCATGGCCCGAGTGTGGGACTACTACTTTAAACTTAGGCTTTCCCTTTCCCATATATATTTTATTATATTTAGTTGTAAGCGAGAATGCGAGCAAGTGGGGTTGTGAGAATGGGGGCTTTGGGGGGACATCACATGGTGAGAGGGAAGAAAACATTATTGTTATGTAGAGAAAAAGTGTGAAAAAATTCTAATATTTATAAATTTTAAAATTTTATTATTAAAATTTAAATTTTGGAGTAATTGTTTCTTGGGTTTTATTGTTATTAAATAATGAGATTTGGAATAACTCATCAAGGTCTTTATTTGATTTAAGTTATAGTAGTATGATGGTTAATATAAATATGGGTTCAAAGTATTATGAAGTTTTAAGGCTTAGCATATCACTCTGAAAAGTGAAACCCCTGGTAAGCATGATTTAGGTTTTTAAGGCGTTACAACATAAAAGGGTTTTAAAGCATAGGTTTGATGATCTTTAAAAATTGGATAAAATCAATAGAAAATTGGTTGATGACTCCTAAATATAAGAAAGATTCAAAAAAGTATGGATTCAATAGAAAAGTAAGTTAAAATAAATTTAAAAATAAGTATCTGATCTTTGAAAACCCTTGAATAAGAGAGAGGGTAAAATTTTGGGGGTTTCATTTTTAAATTACTCCAAAAATTTAATGTAATGGTATTTTATTTTTTTTCCCGTTTAATTATGTATGGTTTATATATTAAAAATATGTTTGAGCTTGGTTTAAAAAAGGGATCGTTACTAAAACCCCCTCATAAATTTTAACTCCAGGATCATTCTCTGTCCATTTCAAGAAAGCCCCAAGTGAAATACTATGGGTTATTAGTGGGAAAAGGGGAGGTCTCCCCAAAAAAAGAAAACCCTCAAAGACCATTTAGCCAAAAAAACCTTAAAGCAAAAATAATGTCACAAAATCCCTTAAATTTTAGAGACCCTAAAATTTATGGGAATGCTGGAGAACAAAAAAAAGTTTAAGACTTTTCAAGCTTTGAGGAATTGTGGATTAGATAAATTTTTTAGGTTTGTAGGGGGTTCACCCAAGGTTTTATGATCCCAAAAGAAGTTGAATATTAAATCATGAGAGAAAAGACCTTTGAAGCTTTTTATGATCCCTAAAAATAGGAAATTAAGTAATTTTTCTTTTCTGTTGAAGGGGGCTTGCAGATTGGTGGATGTATGTCTAGATTTGGGAAGGCTCCCAACCCAAAGGCAAGGTTTAAAGGAAAATTTTTTATAAAAATACTTCCTTTAAAAATATTAGAGACAAAATGGGGATGAATTATTAAAATGAACGGCAGTCAAATTTTTGGGGCATATGAGGGGAAGTGAACCCCTTAAATAAGATTTTCCAAAAATGGGAGAGGGAAAAATGCCTCCAAGCTGAAGATTTTTTTAGGGGGGTAGATTACTCTACAAATGAAATGGGGGCTTTTCAATTGTTTCTTATGCAGAAGTAGTTTCAGAGCAAAATACTTCCAAAAACAAAAAAAAGAATAGATAAAAAACTATCCCCAGACAGGATCAAAACCCAGGGGAAAAACCTTTTACAAAAATTTTTGCAAAAAAAAGGAAAGAGGCCCAGTGGTATATAAGCCAAACCTGGACTTATGTGCTTAACCATTTTAAACTAGGGCCCGCACCCCTACACTACTCCACCTTTGGCAAAGGACCAATTTTAAGGGTCCTAAGTGTTTGGGACCCTTGATTATAGCAGTGTAAAAGGCCCAAAGGAGCATGATTCTCCATAGAAAATAGGACACACTATAAAAGTTGCATAGAAAAGACTCTTTCCCCAAAAACCCACCTCTATTATACTGTAAGCAGAAAGGGCAAAACTTTAAGTGGATCCCCATCTACCAAGTGGTACACCCCCACAAGCTAACAACCTATAAAACCCCCCAAAGGGGACCACTGGGCAAAAATAAAAATGGGGGACAGGATATAGGGCACCTAAGGGGTTTTCATTTAAAGGGAGAAACAGTCAGGATCCCCATGTTTTAGGACCCCAAGGAAATACACTACTCATAAACTCAAGTCCCTCCCTATATTTGTTTACGGGGTGCAAGCTTTCCCTACATATCACCTGTTTTATAATGTAGGGAAATTTAAAACTTGTTGTCTTGGAGATACTATATTGTAAAAAAAACTCCTTTTAAAGATTAACTTAAGAGCTTCAAGATAAGGGGTTTTTAGACTAAGGTCTCACCTAAGGTCTAAAAGTATTTTTTAAGAAAAAGGGAGGGGAGATAGGTTTTTTAAATAATTCAGAACTAAACCGAGTCACAATAAAGAAAAAATCCCCTTTTCCAAAATTTAAATTGACCTATTTGATAAATTTAAAAGGGAGCTAAGTCTTCCCCAAATTGACTTGAATTAGGGTACCATATTTAAGTTAAAGGGGAAAACATAAAAAGGCTGCTTTTAGAACTTGGTAGGGACATTACATTTTTCGGGTGATGTCTTTTTGGTTTGAAAAAGCTTCAGAAACCTTCTGACCTATGAACAGAGGGGCTCAAACGGCTAGAGGTTTTAGTTTTTTTCATAGATAAAACTTTATCTATTCCAAAAGTAAGAAAAACGAAAACATCTTGAACCATTCAATAAGTGTAAATTTTGGGTTGGAACGGGTATTTTTCTTAGGACTTTTGGAAAAAAAATGAAATCAAAAAATGTGAGAAGGAAAAGGTTTAAAAAGGGGAGGGGCCAAAGTCGGAACTAAACAAAAGTAAGGGGTTTTTAAAGATTATTAGTAAATAGATGCTTCGTAAAAGGGGTTCTCCTAGGCAACCCCCCTTGACTATTAATAAAAAAAAAGGCTAAGTTCGTAGGGAGTGATAAAGTGAGAGCAATTCTTCTTTGAAGGAAAAATTCATGAATCTTCAATGTTACCCCTTTTAAAGATGGGAAAAGAATTTGAAGTATTCAATAATGCATCAAATCAAGGTTTAGGTATGTGCTTATGGAACATTATTTTTTAGGGGGAGAAGTTAAAAATTTAAACCATAAAAGTTTGAATATCTATTTACCCAAAAAGAATTGAATATGGGGTAGAGGGGTCTAGAATTGATAATGATTATGATGTGGAAATTCTTTATCACCTTATTTGGAAAAGCAAATTTGGGGTTGAGATGCTTTAAGTAGGAAGAAACACATAAAAAATTGCAATTTTAAATCCAAAAAGGGAAAAAATACGATTTAAAAAAGTTAAAATTTGGGAAAGGGGACCATGAAGGGGGAAAATTCTTGGTCACTTAGTATCCCAACCCCATCTTATCATCAAATTAAAACTGAATAATAAAACATAAAATTTCAAAAGATAAGGAAAAAATTAGAAAAAGGGAAGCAAAAAATTTTTTTTAAATGTTGAAGGGGTGTAAAGATGGTAAAAAAGGGTTTTTAAATAATAAAAATTAAAAAAGAAGATCATGAAAACCCTTATTCAGGATATACAGTATCCCTAGGAAGCCCCAAGATGTACAAGGATATCAAAAAAGTACGGTGGAAAAAAATTAAAAAGGGGGATATAGTAAATATATTTAAGTTCTCACATGTTAGCAAAAAAAAGGTTTAAACACCAAAAAAGTTAGAGTTAAACCCTTCCTATCCAAAAAGGGAAAGGGGAAAAAAAACTATGGCTTTGACAGCCCCCAAGAACCCAGGGGAAGTTGATGAAATTTTTAGGAAATAGTAGATAGATTGACCAACTTCCCCTTTTTTTCCCAATTAAGTAGGACTACAATAGAAAAGCTTGTTCAAATGTACTTTAAAAAAGACGTTGATTACACGAGTACGACCATATTACATGGAAAGGGATACTCGATTTGTGAGTAGATTCAGAAAAGTCTACATCAGCCTTGGGAATAAACTCGGTTTAGTACAGCATTTCTCCCAAAAAGTGGAGCCTGAAAGAACTATTAAAAATTTTAAAAAATTTTACTAAAAGTTTAACCCCTAGATCAAGGGTTAATTGGATTTTGATCACTTCCTTTAATAGAATTCTTATAACAACAGTTATCAAGAAATATACAAATGCTCCCTATAAAGCATTAAATGGCGGGAAGTGATATCCCCCTTCTTTGGATAAAGTGGAGAAAGACCGATTTGGGATTGGGAAGTACGGGAAAACAATAGAAAGGCAAGGATAAAACAACAGATTCTATTGCTTGAGTCCCAAAAAAAGTATGCAGACAAACAACGACACCTTTTAAATTTTCAAGCTAGAGAAAAAGTTTACGAAAATTCTCCAACAAAAGGGGGTAATCAGTTTGGGATTTGGGGGGTAATTGAATCCAAGATAGTGGGTTTTTTTTGAAATTCTAAAAAGGGTTTAGGACTTTGACATTAGCCTTATTGTCAAGTTTGTTTAAGTCATGACGTGTTTCATGTATCGAGTTAAAAAATATGTACCAAAACCCTAGTTAAGGGGGCTTTAGAACCTTTGGATACAACCATATTTATCCTTCATAAAAAAAAAACCTGGGAATGTTGATACAAGGCCAAGGTTAAGAAAAAAAATTTCCTTACATTAAAGTGTAAGGAAAAATCAAAAAAACGAGAAGCGCATAGAATTAGAAAAAGAAGAAAAAAACATCTAGAACTCTTCTCAATTCGGTAACTTTCGAGGACAAAAGTTTTTTTAGGGGGAAAATGTCACATCTTTTCAAAAGATTTTATGCACATTTTTTTAAATTTTCATAATTTTTAAGTAAACAAAAAAAAAATAATATAAGATTGAGGGAAATCATGCAAATAAGGTTAAAAGAGGGGTAGTTTTGTTTTTTTCCTAAAGGGGACATATAAGCAAGATTAACTGGTTTTCCTTTTTGGCACATTAAAATTTAAAAAAACACCTAGAAAAACCAAAAAGAGAGAGGGGGGGGCCCCTATAAGAACTAAGGAAAATTTAGAAAGAATTTTCGGGAAATTTAATAGGAAGGCATCGATTGTAATTACTTTTTATGATTTAAACCTAAGGCATATTTATCTTTGTAACAATAGAGATGGGATCAAAAGGCGAATTGGAGCAAACGAAGAAAAAAAAATTTAGACATTTCAAGAAAAAACTAAACCCAAGAAAAATTTAATTCATCAAAGTATTAGAAAATTCACGGAAGATTTTTTAAACCTAAGATTAGAGAAGGGGGAATTTGGATGATTGGGTAAAAAAAATTTAGGGTTTGTAAAACACTGAGAATAAACGCCTCCCAACACGTTGGTTCCCTTTAGTTAAAAAAAAGACATATAAAGGATACAGACCCCCAAAACAAAATGTGTTTATTTCCGTGTTGAATACAAAAACTACTGGAGTTCACGACTTTCAAACAGCATGTTCCACCTTTTTGAACCTAAAAACCACCGAAAGAAACACGCCCTTTTTGAACGGTTAGGTAATAATGGTTTGAGCTATCGGCCTATCATGGACGTTTTTAGGTAAAAAAAACAATTTCATTTTATATTTATTTAACTCCTAACAAAAACCCACTTTCAAACAACTTGTAAGTAGTAAGATCTTTTTAAAACCCAAATAAAAAAGAAAAATTTAAGAGTGTTATATTATTTTTACATTTAGTATAAGAAGGATGTATTTTTTGTACAAAATATCAACAAATTTAAGTTGGGACCAAACAAAATTTAAGGGTAAGATCCCAAGTAGTGTTTTTTTGTTTTTTGTATGGATTGTAGGTAGCTATTAATGAATTATATGTGAAATAATGTTATTAAAAAATCGCTTGATTACATTGCTTGGGGTTAGTTAGCCTGGGGGCCCTCAGGGCCCAAATTTTAGGAGGCACCTAAATGATCGATATGGCGTTGTCTCTATGGAGCCATTTATAAATGACTAAGGTAATTTAGGGTTTAAATGGGCCCTGTGTAGCATTTCCCCACTAAGACAAAATTTTGTGTAATCGTTTAAGTCCCCCAAATGCTATAAAGTTTTATGATTAATGTGTAATTGTGTGATTGCGTATGGAATAATGTTGCATTAGCATATGTCTTATATTGGTTGTCATAGCTTTGGGTTTTGGGTACTCGAAAAGGTTTTTGATCACCCCCTTTCCCAAATTTTTTTTTTAGCTACGGCAAAGACGAGCAAGTGGGGGAAAGGGAGAATAGGAATTTGGTGTAAATTTATTAATGAACGGGAAAGAAAATTATTATTTTTTAGAAAAGGTGAAAAAGTTATGCTATTTGTAATTTGAAGTTTTATTAGTTAAATTAATTATGGAGATAGTTTACTTGATATTTTTTTTATTAAATAATGAGATTTAAATGACTTCTGAGAGTAATTTATTGATTGAAATTATGTAAAAGGGTTTAATATAATGTTTAGGTTTGAAGTTTATGGATTTTAGAACCTTAGCGTGTCGCTTTATGATAGTGACATATAGGGTTTTTGGGGGGCTCTGGGTTTTCTAGGGCGTTAAAAAAATTTAAGTCCAACCAAACAGAATTTTAATGAACATCCGATTTCTTTAAATTTTATCCCAAAAATTATTCATCAAATGTTAAAAGAATTGGAGTTTGAAAGCATCGAACAAAATTCTTTTTAAAACTATGGGGTTAAAATAATTTACCTAAAATTTGAAGAGAAGCTTTGTTACAGGGATTTTGTTGGCTCCTTAATTTTTTTGAAAAGAAAAATAAAGTAGGAGGGGGGTTTGTAATCTTCACACACATACGACGGTGTTGCAGAAAGCAATCTTGCTTTTTTAAGTGTAACGTTTGTGTTTAAAAGCTGTGGGTGTAAGGAGCTGAGTGCTGGCTTGTTTTTTAGTAGGTTGAGTTATATTTATATTAATATTTTAAATAAGGAAAGAAACGGGATAAATCCATCTTCAATTTTTTTATTAATTTAAAAATTTAAATTTAAAAATTGATTACATTAAATTTACTATTAATTATAAATTAACAGTAAATTATAAAATAACCACCCTAAGAAAAATTGAATGAAATTATTGAAGATATGGAATAGACAATTGTAGTTTTTGGCATATAAATTTGGGGGTATACTCTCAAATTAGTATTTATATAAAAAAAATTTCGAAAATTTGCACCTATAAAAATTATTCAAAAAAATTGTTTGAAGGTGTGGCCCTAGGGTGTCTTTCAAACAACTTCAAGCAATTTACTTGAAATGCAGATATAGCCCCGCCCCTCAAATGCCCTTTTTAAAAATTTGTTTTAGCGTGGACCACTTCCGCCTTCTTTTTTGGCCCATTGACAACCCCAAATCGCCCCAAATTTTTTTTTTTTTATTAAAATCCCCATCCTAAAAAAAGCAAGCCGAACACTACATATTTAAAATTTAACAATCAAATGCAAAAAAAAAAAATAGAAGACATTCTTTTTTTTTTTTTTCTCTACAAACCCCACTCTTTTTTTTTCTCTGATCGTAGGAAAAAAGAAGAAGGTAGCGTAGATAAAAAATGAATAACTAGTATATCATTTCCTAAATGATTAATCAATTGTGGTTTTTTTTTTTAAAAAAATTTAAAATTTTTTTTTTTGTTATTGTTTTTGATTTTAGTATTTGGAAAATCGTTTTTATAATGTTGTTTTGTAAAAAAATTATTGCAATTGTTAGTTGTAGTGTGTTAGATATAATTTATGTATATCCTAAAATATGTAATATCCCATAGTTTTTTTTAAAGTAGTATGAGAATAATTATTAAAAAAAATTAAAAATATTATTTGTAAATACAAATTTAAAATATTTTTTGTGTTTTTTTAAAAAAAAAAATTTATAACAAAATTTTAATTTCTTTTTTTGAATAATTTTTTACAGTATTGTTATTTAAAATTGCAAATTTTTTTGCGAAAAAAGGGAAAATTAAAGGAAAATTGGTTTTTTAAAATTTAAAATTTTTAAAATTTTGTTATTTAAATTTGTCATTTTTTAAAATAACAAATAATTTATATATTAATGGATAAAAAACAATGGTGACGACAAAAATTTAAAGATAAACATTTGGAAATATTTGGCGAAACGGGAGACCAAAATATGATAGGGTTAGTAAAGAAGTTGAAAATAAAAAAAAAATGTAAACACCAAAATTTATTAACAGAATATTTTGAAGCATTGGAATCGATTTAATAAAGGGGGGGTTAAAAATTTGAAGCATCCTAGTTCCGGGGGGTAGTACTTTTTACCCTTAATGGAAATTGGATAATAAAGATTTTTAAAAAAATTTTTTTTAATGGTTGAACCCTTGAAAATCGGGAATATAATAGTTTACATCAAATTTTGTGCAATTTGGGAAGCCCCTTTGAAAGGCAACATTAAAGCAAGTGGGTAGCCACATTTGTCACATAACAGGGAAAAATATAGCCCGAAACCATCGAAATTTGCCCCTTAATTAACCCCGTGGAAGTTGAAAATGGAGAAAGTAATAACAATTACCCATTTTTTTAAAAATGATTAGCCATTATCCATATAAAAACTTTTGGTACTGAAACGCAACGAACATGATGTAGGAATGGGTTTTGGGAGGGAAAGTGAAAATGGGGGCAAGAAGTACTTAAAGAGGATTTCCCAATTGACCTACAATTTGAGAAGCTAATTTTTTTGTCGTGGGCTGAACCCAAGAAAGGGTAGTTAAAATATTTTCCCCCTTTACAATGTTAGGGTGTGATTGTTACATTTATTTCAAGAAGAAAAAAATAATATTTAAACTTTCAATAGTATTTGTTTTGTACAAGGAAAGAGTTTCAGAAAAAAAGCATATGTGATTTAACAATAAAGGCTTCCCAAAGAAGAACCTTGTAAATGTTAGAACCAGCAAGTCTGAAACCATTTCCCTCAATTGAACAAAACGCCAACATCAAGTTGGGTATTAAAGAAAAGCCAACGGATGACCCTTCCATTATGTGTAGCGTTTTTGTCTACGACATCTTGCCAAAAACTTTAACTCACACAAAAAAAACATGTAATGAAGAGGTTAATTAATATGTCGGGTTGAAAGCACAAGTCAAAACGAATTTTTGGAGGGAGGAGAAAGGTGTGACTTGTTAGACGGTTGATGAGGTTTTAAAGGGCTTGGGGATGCCTCATGAGGTTGCATGAATTTAGGTTTTGACCCTAACTTTTTAAAAGTTTAAAATTCCGTGTTTGAAGGGGACTTAAGGTTACCTATAACTTTTTTGATGAAGAAGAAGTTCTATAATTGATGGAGTAATTTGCAAAACATTTGAAGGCTTTTTAAGAATATTTTTGAAGAGTAAATTGAGGGGTCAGTAACTTTAAGAGTTTCAAAATCAAAGTCCAATACCCCTTACATGGATTGGAGGGCCATGCAAAGTAAGCTAAACGGATGAGAGAATTTGCAAGGATAGGAGGACGCAAAGAAGGAACCGAAGAATGAAGGAATCAATAGGTCCCTAAACGGCCCCTTTTACCGGGGCCCTGTATCACGACCCTGTTACTTACCGGCCTAACAGCACGGCCACGGCAAACCGGTGTCCCCCGCCCGGTGTCCCATCGAAAAATTTACAGTAAAACACGGCCCAAAAGGGAAAAAGGCGTTATGAAACCCTGTACTTGCTCGTCTTACACAGACACATACACGGGGCCGAGGCAAGCCATGTAAGAGCCGTGTACTTTGTTTTGTCGCATGCCCAGCTATACCGGCTTGGAGACACGGGTGAAAAGGGGGGCCCTGTACTACGCGTGTATTTTATTATTTTTATTTAAAAACCCCTCTTTTCAGATACGCTAAAGGGTCAGATTTTTACGGATTTTCATTTTTGAATAACCTTTTTAGAGCTCTCTCTCTTTTGTTCTTTGCGAAAGAATCTTTTTTGATTTCTTCGTCTAAAAGCGGGGAAGTCATTTGAAACTTTTTCAATCAAAAAAAGGTGTGGTTGGGGTCTAGTTCCCCTTCATCGCTTGTTCAAGACGATTCTTGGGAAACCGATTTCAAATCACGATCGACGGGTTTAGGGTTTTTATCCTAGGGTTTGCATCATTTGGGATCAGAGCCTCGGCTTTTGATTTAAGTAATTCTATTTTTCATTATTTTTCTTTCTTAAAAAAAAAAAACGTCTGGAAAATTTGTTTATTATATATTTCAAAATTTTCTGGAAATTCGCAGGAATTGCTATTTTTGTTGTTGTTCTTGAATCCCCGAGCAAGGGAAATTCTTGCCTTTTTTTTTTCCACTGCGGCCACTGCAAAAGCAGACAAAATTAGCTTGGTTTTAAAAAAAAAAAAAAAAAAGGGAAAAACTTTATAATCCAAAACTAATTTTTTCGTCATTTTGTGGGTATTTATTGGGTCCCTTTTTGGGCCTTGTCTGTTTTCCCCCAAATTTGGTATTGAACTGGAAAGTTTTTTTTAAAAATGAGTTGCCTTTGTGGTTTTATGTTAAAGAAATTTTATTGAGTTTTTGATCAAGAGCCCCATAAGAGGAGTTTGAGGTTATTATTTAGGAAGAAACAGAGTGAATTCACACTTTGATTAAAAAGTGAGGGGAGAAGTGTAGGTTTATTTTTTTATTTTATTTTTTTGGTTATTTTTTAAAACCTTTGTTGCAGCTATGTTTTACAAAATTATAATGGAGAAAGGGGGCGTAGTAAAAATTGAGTTTGAGGATTATTTTGGTGAGAGAAAAAAAGCTATGCTGAAATGGGCAAATTATGAGAGTTTGGGTAAAAAATGGAGCAGAGTAGGGAACCGTCGTATAAATTTTTGGGGGGAAGAACTAATAGGCATTCAAGAGGAGAGTGAGTAAAAGAGAATAGGATCTGATTCAGGGGGAAATGTTTCATGAGGGAGAGAAGGAAAACCCAAAGGCGAATTTGGTAATTTGGGTATAAAGATGAAGATACCTTCCTTTCAAGGGAAGAATGATCCCGAGTTTTATTTTTGGGGTGGGAGAAGAAAAGGGACCAAAATTTTGATTGCCATAATTTCAGTGAGGGGAAAAAGAAAAAAGTTAGCTGCAATTGAATTTTTTGAATTTTGCCAGTGTATGGTGGGACGCGGGGGTAATAGAAAATGTATGGGAGAGGCCTGTTGGGATTGGGAAAGGATAAAACAATTTTGCGGAAGAGGTTTTTTCCCTAGTCCCTTTTATAGGGATTTGCATAGGAATTACAAGGGTTGACACAAGGGGCCCAAAAGTGTAGAGGGTATTATAAGGGGATGGGGATCTATGATTTTGGCTAACTGGATGAGGAAGAAGGCTACAATGGCTAGATTTCCCCAATGGGTTGAATCGAGATCGTGATGTAGTGACTTACAACTTTTTTGGATATTGAGAAGCGCATAAGGCGATTAAGGTAGAGAAGAGTTGGAAAAAGGGGAATTTTAAATCTTGGGCGACTTCCCAACTCTTCATGGGAAGTCAAATTGGAAGAAGAACACTGCAGACCAAAACCAAAAGGGATGCGAAGGCCCCAAAAGTTCAGTTCTTCCCCAAAGGTAAATTACACTAAACCATTTAACAGAACTGTGATGTTTAAATTTTTAGGTGTCAGGGGTTTGGACATAATTGCACCAATGTCCAAAAAACAAAAAGGGCCATATCTTGGAAAATGGAATTTTGGGAGATATTTTCCCTGATGCGAATGCACCATTTTGGGGGATTGTAGTTGATGTGGGCTTTTTGGGACCCGTGATGGGAATTTCTATTACTAGGGGTCCTTAGACCCGCTTAGGAAAAGGGGAAGGGGTTCAGCGGACATTTTTTTCAACCCCCTGTTGTGCAAAGAGGTATCATTACATTGATAGGGTACTGTACTAAATTTTTGTACCTTTTTGGTTGATAAGTTGGGGAAAAAATTCGAACATCAAAAACCCAACGGTTCAGTGGTTGAATAGTTGGGGAGTGAAGGGGGACCCGGCAGGGCCTTATTTCATTTTTTTATTGGGAGTTTATGATAGGTGAGTTGATTAGTTTCCCTCGCTAGTCCTATTGTTGGGGCGACCCTGGAGTTCGATCGGAGGGGGAAAGTATGATGGGGAAAAAAACCTTACTTTTTGTTTTAAACAAAGAAAGTGGTTTAACTCCCCCAAAAACCCTGGAGGTTTGAGGGTCTGGGGGCACAAAAAGTTTAGAGAGAAACCTTTTAGTGGGCAAGAAAAAGTGAAAAAGAAGAAAGAGGAGACAAACACTTGTGAGCAGAGGGAAGAGCTTAAAACACTGAGTGGAAAAAAATTGCAGGAGAGAGTGGGGTTTTAAGAAAAAAGGTTTTTAAAGTGCAAAAGTGGCCCGGAAACAACTACTTGTATCATGTACAAAGGGTTTGATTTTTCTGCTACAACCTTAAAATCTTCTTTGCCAAGTGTGGTTGTTCTCTTTTTGCAGGAAAATGATGACTTGTTTCCTGAAAAGGTACCCAAAGGATTGCCTCCAAAAGAGGAAAAAGAAACCCGATTGACTTTTTTCCCGGTTTTCCATTTTTAATCGGCCACTTTTCGGGCCAATCCAGAAGAAACTAAGGGGATCCAAAGGGGAGGGTTTTGATCTAGTATAGAAGGGGGTTTGGAGAGAAAGCCTCTCCATCTCAGTTCCGTTCCTGGGTTCCCAAAAGGATGGGGAAAATGGCGGTGTTGTTGACTGTCAAACAATCAACAAATCACATTTTAAATATAGCAACCTATCCCTTTATGATACCTTGATGAGTTGTATGGTGCCCGTTGTTTTCCAAAAATTTATTTAAAGAATGGTTATTACCAAATTTCCATGAAAGAGGGGGATAGGGAAAACGGTTTTTAAAAATAAACATGGTTTAATGAGTGGATGGAATGCCTTTTGGGTTTAAAAAATGCCCTAGCACATTTATGAGGTTTTATGAATCGTTTTTCGCGTTTTTTTGGGAAAATTGTTGTTGTCTACTTTGATGATATCTTAGTTTAAGCACGACTTTAAATGAACAGTTCGCAATTTTTAAAAATGGTGTTTTTTGTTTTGCAAAAAAAACAAGTGTATCAAACTTTAAGAATCACCTTTTGTAGGAATCTGTGGGTTTTTTTTGTTTGTTTTTAGGTGAAAAGGGTTGCTATGGATGAAGATAAGGAAGGGATCAGGGGGGGCCAACACCTAGGGGCGCCCGGGGAGGTCAGAAGTTTCATATTAGCAATTTTTTTTAGGAGGTTTGTTAGGGATTTGTTCTTTTTGTGTCCTTTAAATGATTTATTAAAAAAATGGATTTGGTGATAAAGTCAATGAGGAGGTTTTTAAAGCGTTAAAGTAAGTTGACTAATGACCATTACTTTTCTACCAATTTGAGAAATTTTTAGAAATTGAATGCGATGCTTCTGGGAAAGGTGGGGGTGTTTTGATGCAGAATCCAAACCAAACGCTTCTTTAGCGAAAAAAATCAATTTGGGGCTGCATTAAATTTCCCAGTCATGACAAGGAGTTTTAGCTTTGGGGAGGCCTTGCAAATTGGTAACATTTCCTATGGCCAAAGGGGTTCACATTCATCCCTCATGAAGTTTGAAGTTTTAAGATCAAGGTAAGTTGAACAAGAGGCATGCAAAGGGTTAAGTTTATTGAATTTTCCCCTATGGATTAAAAACAAGCAAGGAAAAAGGGAAATTTGGGGGTGATGCATTTTCGAAGGTATTCACTTTTTTACTTCTTGCATACTCGATTGTTGGATTTTTAACTCATTAAAGGGAAATTTTATGAGATGATGCTGATTTTTTTCAAATTTGGGCGCGTGCTGATCTGGGTAGCGACTATTATAGGTATATGGGTACTTTTTAAGAAAGATAGGTTTGCGTGCCTAAAAGTTCTGTGCAGAATGCTTTGGGGGAAACACATGGGGGGGTTTAATGGGACACTTTGGGGTTTCAAAGACTTTGGATATTTTGCAAAACATTTTTATTGCCAAAAAAAAAGCGTGATGTGCAAACTATGTGTGACAATGCATTACAGTAAACATCTAAATCCAAAGAATGCCCCATGGAGAATACTTCCATTACCCGTGCCAATCAACCCTGGACGAAATTTTTATGGATTTTGTGTTAGGGTTACCACGGTTCAATGGAAAAAATACATATTTGTTGTTTTTGATAGGTAGTAAATGGCTACTCATTCCCGTTCTAAAACTAATGATGCACAACAATTGTTGATTTTTTTTTAAGGGGATTGTGCGATTTCTTTGGGTTGCCCAATTCTATTCTGAGGATAGGGATGGAAATTCTTGGTCTTTTTGGCGTACTTTGGGAATAGGGAGGCACTAAGTTTTTGTTCTCTACGTTGCACATCCTCAAATGATGGAGACCCAATATCAATAGGGCCTTCAACCCCTGTTGCGTGCTGTGATTCATAAAAAATTTTAAAAGTGGGGCAAAGTCTACCCTGTAGAATTTTCTATAATAGGACTGGATTCCACTACATCTTACCCCCATTTGAAGTTGTATGGTTTTTTAAACCTTTTACTTCTAGATATTTTTCCTTTGCCTGCTAATAATTTGTTGATCTTTTGGAAAAAAAGGGAATTTGGCAGAAAATTCTTCTTTAGGTTTACTAACATTTAGAAGGAATGAGATTATCTCCCAGGGGCCCAATAAAAGGGGGTGTGAAAGTTGTCTTTTTCAAAGATTGGGTGGGTGCACCTGAAAGGAGCATTTGCCGAAAAAGCAAAATATAAGTTGCACCCTAGGGGAATGGCCATTCCAATGTTAGAATCACAAAGATAACCTTACAAATTTTACTTACCCAATCACTTGGAATGTAAGCGCAACTTTTTTGTTTTTATTTATCTATTGATGCAGGTATTCGAGGCGAATCTTTCGAGGAAGGGGAATGAGGGGGTCAGCACATCAAGAGTTAAAAATCAAAGTCCAATGACCCGTTTTTTGGTATTGGGGGTCCAATGACGAGCCAGAGCAAGCGGATGAGAGAAGCTTTGAAGGGTTATTTTATGGGCTGCAAAGAAGGAACCGGAAGGAAAAAAAAATCAAAGGATCTACACGGCCTTATCCACCCCTGTATATTTCCCGGCCTAACGACGGGCCCGGGGCACAACCGTGTGTCCCCCGGTGTCCCCGTCGAAATTTCACAGTGATACACGGCCAAAAGGCAAAGTCCTGTATAAACCGGTTTCTGTGCTCGCATATACACAGACACATAATGGTAAGGACAACGTGTATTGGGCCCCTTTTACTTTTTTTCGTCGCAAAGCCCAGCAATACATGGCTTGGGACACGGCCGGGGGGAGGCCCTGACTACCTGTATTTTATTATTTCTTAAAAAAATACCCTTTGTCAATACGCAGGGTCAATTTTTTCAGATATTTCATTTTTGAAACCCTTTTGAGAGCTCCTCTCTTTTTTTTTTTGCGAAAGAATCTTTTGTTTCTTCGATCTAAACCTTGGGGGAAATCATCTTGATAACTTAGGTTTCAATCAACAGGGGTGGTTGGGGTCAGTTTTTCCCTTTATCGCTTTTCAAGACGTTTTTGGGAATCCATTTCAAAAACACGATCGACGGGGTTTTAGTTTAATATACCAGGGGGGCGCATCAAGAATCTTCACCAAAAAGCAACCCAAAAGGTACAAATGAGGTTTTCAACTAGAATCACAAAGTAATTAATAAGAGGTAAAAAGAAATTTTTGAAGTATTTATAGTAGTCGTTACTAGCAAACAGGTTGAGAAGGAGGCCGAAAGCACATTGTTTGATTTGCGCGGCCGGTTTTAAATTTAAAATGGCAAATACCCGAAATCCCATTTCCCCAGCCCAGCATAGCTAAACATAGGTTGCATATACATTTATAAGATTTATAAGTGGACACAACAAAGTTGAAATAAGAATTCACTTTATCCATAGGACAAATTTTTAGACTATTACTTCCCCTCCCCTTTTCCCAAGGGAAAAACCCCCGCACGGGAAAAAAGGAAAATTGAGGTGAAAAAGATCATGGAAAAAGGCATTAAGAGGCTTCCAAAAAAAAATAATATGGGCTTTGCCGAAAAAATGAAGAAAACTGTCATGTCGTTGATAATGGTAAACAAGGTAACAATACACTTTATTTGTTGAATCAAAATTTTAAACCCTTTCAAACTTTGTTGTTTTAATCTTGCTTATATAAAGCTAACTTATATGTTTCCATTTATGCAGCTTTGATGAACCTCATCACTTATTTTACTTTTTTCTGGTGTAGTGAAGGGGAAAAATTTCTAGATTTGGGGTTCTTTTTTATGCTGCTATATACACTTTTACTTTCTTTTCATAGTTGTTGTAAGCTTTTTTTTTATTCATTAAATTTTTTCAATAGTGTCAAACAAGTATACAAATTTCATTAGACAATGTTAAAAAATTTATCAATTTACATATTAATTTTCTCATCTAAAATATTTAAATGGGAAAATATCTATAAATTTAAAAAAAAAATAAATTGCTAACCCCTCTTATTTTTTTCCCTAATGAACTGTTTTGTAGTGAGCAAAAAACTTCGTGGTCTCTCTTAAAGGCCTTTGGGCATGGGGCAGGTTCTTTTTTTCCTAATTAAATTTGTAAAAATAATTGTATAATCAATACAAAATTTTTTCCTAATTAAAACCTAATATTTTAAATTTAAGGGCTAATTGTTTAGTAAAATTTAACTTTACTTTTACAATAATTTTCATAGCTTTTAAGATTAATTAATTATGATTTGCTAGTAATTAACATTACTTTTACAATAATTTTTATAACACGAATAAAGACAATATCAA
>JBBMOL010001812.1:0-32100 GCA_037954665.1 Laguncularia racemosa
CCAATTAAACAACTAAAAATTAAGAATTAATAGTCTTAAAAGAGTTATTAATTTAATTTAGGAATCCTCAAAAACTAATGAAATTAAAAGGAGACTAATGGAATAAATTATATAGCTTTCCTAGGGAATTCAATGCCTAATTATGTAGTCTTTATATTCCTATAAGTTTTAATTATTTTTTCTTGTTAATTTAGTTTAATAAAATTGATAGGCATCATATACCCATAGGACCCATCACTAGGGCAAGTCTTTCTACATGGGCATGTACTTGGCCATGTAGGTCATTGTTCATTCTCGAATCCCTCTTCTAATTTGCAAAAATTCCCAATCTCTCTAATCCTAAACCAAATCCAGCACTCCTAGACCTAATTGTGCATTTTTTTTCATAGAAAATACTAATTAAGATAGTCTAATGACTTATCGATTTGAATAATTCTAATGCTTCAATTCCCGTTCCAAGCCTTTCATCTCACAATTTGTTCTGTAAGGAATTCTAAAGGGTTAATTACTAATTCATGCTGTACACACGTAAGCAACGATCAATTGTATTGGTTGGTTTAATCACCTTAATCCAATAGGTAAATTGCGAAACATGGTTGTCTTCTTCTCTCTTAAGTCTCTAAAAAGAGTGTTTAGGGTTTTGGATGGTGCAAATGAGGGAAAAGGGTTACGTTGTGGAATATTGGACTATCTACACCTCATGGTCAAATTACTAAATTGCCCCTACTCCTTTAAGTTAATTACTCCATTAACCTTATCTTAATTTTTAATAAAATATAATTAACTATACATATATATATAAATAATAATTATTGAACCAAGTATTTACATGTACATTAAGGACGATATACACCTTTAAGTGTGGAAAAGAGGTAGAGAGATATAGATGATATCGGTTTTGTGAAAGAGTATATGTATATATATTCCCTATACGTGAATTTTTGCAAATTTGTTGAGTTTATGAAAATTAACTTTCGTTGCATATTTATATTTGAAATTGATTTGTAGTTAAAGGTTTGAACAACAACTTTTTGATATTTTTCAGATTTTTGTATAGCTTTATATAATAATTTATGATCTTTTTACATTATGCTAGAATTAATCAATAAAATCTATGTAAGGTTTAGTTTCCTATTATTTAAGCTTAGACTTGAGACTTGGAGTTAGGAGGGATATTGTTCATTAAGTATTAGTGATCTGTATATTTAAGCTTACTTTAATGTATACTCATTCCTTAGAAATTTCTAGAGTATAACAATTTTTAGTAAATGAATAAATGATGTTTGTTTCTTGAAAGTTTCCTAAAAAATCAATTAATTTGGAGGTAAAAATAATTAGTTGATTTATTGAAAAAAAATGCAAATATGAGAAAATTGAAAAAACAAATAATAAAAGTGTAAAGTTTAGCAATGAGCCTTGTTGATTTAAGTAATTAAGCTTAAGGGGTGCCTCTTTTTAGAAGCAAGAGAAAAATGAATCAAGAGAAAAATCTAAGCTAAAATAACTAAATAAATAAATTAAGGTAGTAGATGGTCTAAAGGAGTATCTTGAGACCTAGTAGCCTAAGGTCATCTAGCTTAAGACTTATTGACCAATAAAAGTTCTTTATAAAAATTTAAAAGAAAAGAAAAACTTCCAATAGAAATTAAAACTAGTGAAATAATGAGAGGATTAGTTAAGTGTACAAAGTGCAAATTACTTTGTTTTAGGTGGTTGATGTTAGTCTTGATTTTGAGTTTGTGAGTTTTTGTTTAAATGATGTGGCTAACTTTAGTTTACATAAATTACTTGTTGAATTCTTATACAATCTAGTACTTTAAGTGTTTTAACGGCATAAGTAGATAATTGAGTAAACATATGTAAAAGCAAAGTTATTAGAGTTGATTTTTAAATTCCTGGATGCAAATTAGTAAGAGAACATGATCTCTTGAACTTTTATTAGACTATGTGCAATAAATAGTTAGTTTTTACATGTAAGAAGTGCATTCAATGAGATTGTTCTCTTGAAGAGTTTGAATAATTGATTTATTTTGATTAAGAACAAGCAAAAGATTAAGTGTGAGGAAATTTGATAGGGCTTAATTGTACTTATTTTATTAGGTCATTTTTATCATATTTTTATGAATTTAATAAGTGTTATAATCAATTTTGATACTTAATTAGATTAAATTTTCATTTTCAAAAGCTAAGGAGTAAATTTGAAGAATAAGGAAGACATTCATTGAAGTGTCATGTAAGTTGGAGCAAAAATGAAGAAGTTTTGAAGCTTGGAAAAAGACCATGCTCAAGATCATGGCCCATGAACTATAAATGTGAAGAAAAAGAGGAAGAATGAGTGACCAAAAAGGTTCATGGTTAGGATTAAGGCCATGATCTTGTCCATAAGCATGCTAATTTGAAGAATTTAAGCTAAAAACATTAGGGAAGATCACAATTAAGTTCACAACCATGAACACACCAAGATTTGCAAATTTCCTTCACAATTTAAGGCTTTTAAAGATAGGAAAGAGAGGAATTTTTGGCATTCATTAAGAGGATGACTTATGATTTAGAAAAGAGCACAGTTAAGAAAAATGCAAATCTAGCAAGTTTCAAAGGTTTTTTTTTTTATATACTATGAATTTTTTTTCACTTTTTATTCTTTTTTATTATGTTTAGATAGTTGTTAGACATTAAAACCCTAAGAATTACGTAATTAAATTCCTATTTTTTCTTCTTCTTTTTTAATTTTAGTTCTATGAGTCTTGATTCATTCAAATTGAATTGTGTGTTCTTTAATTATTCTTTGAATTAATAATTTCAGAGTATTTATTTAATGTTTGATATTATACATAGATTGAAAAATTACAAATATAATTAGATCTATGTATTTAGAAAGAGTTGCACACAACTCTAGAAATAATGTTACATAAATCCTCCAAATTATCGTTAAACATAATAGTAAGATTCATATAATGATAATGTGACTTGAAAGGTTTTGATTAGTAAGAAATTTCAATTAATTAACTGAAAGTTAAGAATTATTAGTCTTAAAAAAAGTTATTAATTTAACTTAGAAATCCCCATGAACCAATGAAATTAAATGGAAACTAATGGAATAAATTATATAAATTTCCTAAGGATTTCAATGTCTAATTATATAGTCTTTATATTCCTTTATGTTTTAATTATTTTTTTCTTGTTAACTTAGCTTAATGAAATTAGTTTATTTTAGTTTTAATTTAATTTTATTAGTTTTATTTTATGAACCTTAATTTAAAGGCATTCATTATTTCACATAACCAAATTCGTTCTACATTTATTTGAATTGTATTTATGTTTTAGTTAGGTTTAGCTTAAATGTTTTCTTATTTTATATTTTTCCTTTTATTTCTAAAGTAGATACGGTCAATTTCTAAATTAAGTTGGTCAATTTTAGTCATTAGTCTATTAATGTTATTTTACTTTTATGCTATTCCCTTTTGTATCCAATAGCCATCAAAGGTATGAGCCTTTCTAAGGCATGAATTGCATTAAAGCATAGCAACACCATCTCTACAATTGTGCATAATATCAATTGTATAGATCAAACTCATTATAATAATTTATGTGTCATATTGAGTCATATTAATATATTAACTAGTTATCTAGATTTTTGCATCATATCATCGCTAAAGATTAATTAGATTCAGTTTATATTGTTAATTGTTGTGTCATATCCTATTAACAATCCATCCATATCCTTTACTTAATTTCTCATTTTTTAATTAAAAAATAAAAAAAAGGATCAATTTTTTTCTTTGTCTTTGTTCCAAAAAAAAAAAAAAAAATCAATCCTCATAATGCTATGCATCTCAATTAGTGACTTAAATTGGCCATTAGGTTTGGATCATATCACTTTATTTCATAAATACTCCATAAATCTCATGATAGGAAAGAGTCATTATCATCTAGTATGTTATGAAATAATTGGCTCTTATTGAAGCAAACTAACTTTAGCCCCTCAAAAAGCATTGAAAATTAAATTCTTAAAATAAAGCTACATAGCTACCTCCAAATTATATCTTTATTCATTTGTGTTATCAAAATTGCAAGCGTCTTACTTATTCGTAAAATACAAGTATATCCAATGTCATTATACATGTCCATCTCATGTAGTTCATTAGCACCTAATGTTTAAAGTTCCAAAAATGGGTAAGCTATGCCACCTAGTTAATAATCAATATATACACAACATACAATTGCTGCTCTATAAAATTCAAACACACACTTAAGTACTAATGTAACGGCCATGGTTTCTTTATCTTGAATTAGGTCTAACAAACAACATAATCCTGGCATCCCAAGATTCAAGAGTCCAAAAGCAAACATATATGTAATATAATATATGGTAGAAAGGGTTACCTACACATTATTGACACCATAATCTCTAGTCATCCATCTTATGTTCATTACCATAGCCATTAGTAATAGTCCAT
This sequence comes from Laguncularia racemosa, assembly GCA_037954665.1. Lineage (NCBI taxonomy): Eukaryota > Viridiplantae > Streptophyta > Magnoliopsida > Myrtales > Combretaceae > Laguncularia > Laguncularia racemosa. The sequence continues at coordinate 4,458 of JBBMOL010001812.1, forward strand.
TGCAATCATCTGACATCCTATTCCACTAGTACAACCCGACTAGACAACTTCTTTCTGAAAGACCAAGTTATATCATTGCAATTAGCTAATCAACAACCTATGTTACTGCACATAGTGAATCAATGCTAATATAAACATTATTGCATCCTTGATCGCTACTCTTGCAACACTATAGAGCTACCAACCAGTGATCGCCACTTTTGATACACTACTAATCTGAGTACTCCTACAACACACTCATAAAAAGAAAAACAATTTATTGGTTAAATATTTTTAAGTTCATTTTCAATTACTAGCCTACATGCACAAATCGTAATCAAGAGTAACCACATATGATGTGCCCAAGCACCAAGATACAATAAGATGGAACTAAATAAGTAATTGAAAGACCTAGATGCAAGCAAGGTCAATAGGCCTTAACGGTCTAAGGTTGACTACCTAACTAAACTTGTGGCAATCAGTTTAAGCTTGACCAATGCTTGTGCCCTTAGCAAAAATCCCCTTTCCTAAGGTTATTAGATGTTATTTATTTTGTTGATTTCCTATTCTAAGTACTTTCAATTACTTTAGGCATATTGGTATTTTTCTAATGTTTCTTCTCATGTGCTTATTTTCTATTTTACTTGTTTATCAATTGTTTTGATTAATTATATCCTTCTATGTCTTTTAGCTTTTTAGGATATTTTCTTAGGTTAAGTCTTGGTTGTACTTTATATTCAAAATGAAACCTTAATATCTCTTTTGTTATGGATTTGTGAACTTTAGTCCTATTCTATTTTTTTTATCAATCTAAGATTAGATTGTAATGAACACATGTTTTTACAATCTATGCATCATATCATATCTCATTGATATTGGTTATTGAAAATTCATTAATCATATTGGATTTCTTTAAGACTAAATATTCTTTATGGTATAAAATAAATTCATGAAAGCAACAAACAAAGTAAGAAAACCTATGAAGGAAACAATTAGACTAGGAAAACTAACTAATAATGGAAAGTATCACAAAACAAACAAACAAAATTCAAAATTAGCAAATAAGCAAAATATACACACTATCACTCTAATGAACCAAATTCAATTGACCTGTTTGAACACCCAATGAAAATAAGCAAAATACACACATTGTCACTCCAATGAACCAAATTCAATTGGCCTAATTGAACACCTAATAGACCTAGTTGTAAGCAACCCAATTTAATTAACCCATTCATGGATTAGCTAGCCTAATCTTTAACGGGACCAACTTCGATTAACCTAATTATGAACTAAAAAACCTACTTTGTTCCTCACTGTTTTTTGTTAACTTTACTGCTACTTTGACTTGTCTTGGCTTTTCTCCTTCATCCCACTCCTTGGTTATTAACTTAATAGAGTGATAGGAATCGGATTCCTATAGGACTTATCACTAAGGCCTAAGCTAAGGGTCTATACAACTTGGTGTTGAGAATCCTTCATGAGAAACCTAATCCTAAGGAAGCTAACTTAATTTCTTTATTCTTATCAAGTACTTGTTATGCATTCTAAAAAGTTCATTTGTCAGTCCTACAAGGTGCCAAATCATCTATATTTTTTAGTGAGTCGGGAACCTCATCGGTACACATTTCGAAAGTACCATGAAGACCGAAATCTTGAAGACTAATTCACATATATATTTTTTATTTACTTGGACTATTTATGTTGTAATCTTTTTGGGACACTTCTATTTTCTTGTAATTGTCTTTTAGGACTGGCCACCCTAAAAGTGGCATAGTTGTAATTTTGTGGACTTTTAAACCCTAAAGGGAGCAAGTATAAATACTTGCTTAAATAAGGTTTTGAGGGTAGCCAAAATTTTCATAAATAGAACACACTTGACGTGTGAGGTTAGGGTTTTTCCTAAAATCTAAATTGCTCTTATCAATTTCAATACTAAGAATTGAAATTGTGGTGAGTTGCAAAAAAGAGAAATTGTGAGTAATATCAATTCCTTTTTGTTGTGTTTCCTTTTCATAACTAGTGAGTTATATCTAGGGTTGATTAGGATTGTTCTTGGTCAAATTGTGATTTCATTTGAAATTATTCTATCATGTTATAAAATTGATTGGTTTTGACATTAGTTCTAACCATCAAATTTGCTATATTTGTGGCATGGACTTCCTTGTTGGGAATGAGGAATACAACTTTGTTTTTTATTGTTGATGATTGGTAATCTCTTAAGATTTTAAGTTGATTTAGTGATTCAATTGAGGATTTCATCATTGCGATTTTCATTACCTTGAAATATAGCCTTCGGATCATTTTCATATTTAAGGTTTACACAATTTTTATGCCTCTTGGAACCGAATTGATCTTATCATTTTAGTGATTTTTGATTGATTCAATTACATGTGCTTAAACCCCCTTTTAAGCACATCATAATTTGGTATCAGAGCTCAAGTTTAGAGAAGGGAGTAGTGTTGGTTGATTTCTTAATTTTCATGTTCAATTAGGGTTCTTCAATTTGTGATCCGAAATTGTGTGTTGTGAATTGAGGTTGCGTAATTGTCTTGATTAAGAAGTGAATTTGCTGCTTGTTGAAGTTGAATTGAAAGACTTGTTGTAGCTCCTTATGGTTGATAATTTTCGTGAAAGGGAAGAGGAGTAGAAGTGTATTTTTGATTCAAATTTCAGAATTTGAAAATTACCTCATTTGTGAAGGGAGTGGAAGTGTAATCCATTGCATGTTGATTTCGTAAATAAGAGTATAGTTGTACAATTTTCAGAATTGAATTGTGTGGATTTTATGGAAGCTATTTGATTTTCAAAACACACATTAAGTGATAGAAGTTATTGTGTGTTCATTTGAATTTGAAAGTGGCTTCTTACCATTTGTGGAAGAGTTGCTATAAGTGAGATCATTTGAATTTGTTGCTGCCTTGTTTATAAAGTTGTGGTTTGAAAATTATGTTGAAGTGGAGGAGTGTAATGTGTGGAAGAGTGTGTGTGTGTGTGCTACACCGTAAGTAAAAGGTGTGTGTGTGTGGCATTGTGTTTTGTATATTTAGTGAAGGGTGTGTGTATGTGGTGTTGTGTTTATATGTGTTAAAGTAAAGGGGATTAAAAGTGGTGTAAGTGGTGGTGGAGATTGTTTGCACTATGAGCAAGGGAAGGAGTGGCAGTGTGAAATTGTACATTTGTGTGTGTGGTGAGGTGCTGCACATTGTGGTTATTTGTAGTGTGAAACCATGGCAAGAAAAGGAAGGTTGAGTAGTAGAATTTAAAATTCAAATAAATCATTAATGTGTGAAACTAATTACTTAAACACTTATAGTTGAATTTAATTCTATCTACTTGAAGGTAGTTGTGTATGTACTTCATTTGTGGTTTAGTTGTGTACTTGAGTTGTGGAGTTGTAAGGAATATTATTGTGTTGTTGGATTTAAACACAACCAAGGTTGTCAAAATCGCGTTTCAACTCGTACGATTCTACGTTTTTACGAGTTTATATATACAATCCTAGTTAACTCGCATACAAAATCGGAAAGGATCAAAATCGGAGTAAAATCGCGATTTTGAACAGTAAAATCGTTCAAAATCGCGATTCTGCACGTTTTTACCGATTCCACACAATTATCCCAATCGCAACCCAGTCCAACCCAATCGGCAACCCAGCACATCCTTTGCAATTTCCGGCTTGCTACTGCTGCTGTTCCTGTATGTTGAAGAGAGACAGTGAAAAGCGATGACAGAGGAGAAGCGAGCCAGGAACCGTGTGTACTTCTGTTCTGTGTATTTTTCAAGCTCAACACACGGCCGTGCCTTCAACCGTGTGTACTTCTGAGTATTTTCCAAGCTTAACACACGGCCGTGCCTTCAACCGTGTGTTAAACTGTGTATGCTTCCGTGGGCGTGTTTCCTTGATACACGGCCGTGCTCTTCCCTTATTCCTTCCAAAAACATTTTTCTTCGTGTTTTCTTATCCAAGCCTAAACTTTTAATAAACAACCGTGGGCTTAATTGTTAAAAGTCCTTTGGCGTCCCACGTGCTTTCCTGTCGTAGCGGAAATATAAGTCATACCCCGACATGTTTGTCGGTCATCACTCATCTCTTGTCAGTGTGTTACGTTGCATTGAAGTCTTTGTGTTTATGTTCGTCGATTATTAGTCTTCTTATTCCTATTTGTGATCATGTTCGTATTAAAACACTTGTGTTTGATTGCTGCAACTTTCCTTATTTTAACTAATATTTTTATAATAGTAAATAAAATAAATGGTAGATAACTTTACCTAGTAATATATAATTTTGAAGGTTTTCTTGTTATAGTATCTTCTTTATTATGTACTTTTATTCATTTTTTAATATTACTCCTTTTTAATGGTATATCTTCATTATCAATTTTTATTTATTAGTAATTTCTTAAAGTCACAATTGATTTTTAAATTTTATCTATTATTTTTTAGTTTTTGTATATAGAACTAGGTGAAACTAGTTTTATACATGATTTATCATTTTAGAAATAAAATATCTATATTATACAACTCATGCTCGATTATCTATATTATGACTTTTATTGCAAATTTGTAATTTATGGCTAAAATAAATACTTAATTTCCTTATTTCTATTATTAATTATATTTTTTAATGACTATTGTAAGTAAATTTATAATATTTGAAAGTTATTTTACATAGGTTGTAGAAACTTACGTTTCTACGTTCCGTTTTTACATTCCGATTCTACGGACCCCTTCGCGATTCTACGTAAAATCGCGATTTTGACAACCTTGAACACAACAATGTCTAGTGAAATGTTTCATTATGTTAATGTGTTGCGCCGAACATTAACTACATTTATTACTAAGTGTCGAGTCTAATTTTTGAATTCCCATTCCTAATCCGATCTAAACTAGACCCTATGCTCATCTAATCTAGATCCTCGACTTGAGTTAGGAATTTCGTTTAATTTTTGGAGTCGCCACCCAACTGTTTGTTGGGAAAATTGAATTAAGACTAAAGGAGCGGATTAGTCTTAATTTGGACCACTAGTCGTCGTTCTTTCCTCTTCTCGTTTTTGTGAAAAGAGGAAAAGGGAAAACCAGAGCTTCTAAGTCCGGAGGCTAACCTATTAAAACCTTTACGGTTACCACCTAATCTCCCAAAATTGTTTATCTTTAGAAATGTGTTTCATTTGTGTTTCTGTTACTTTTTATTATGTTTGAGAATTATTTTGAGAAAATGATTTTTCTTTATTTTAGGGGTCGACCCGAATGGGTGCCTATGTACCTGCTATTCAGGATCAAACAAGCCGTAGTTCGCTTTTCCGAAAACCTTTAGATTTGTTGGTGAATTTTAATTTTGAAATTTCTTATGATTTATGTCTTTAACATTTTTTGGAAATTTTCTAAAAATTTCTAAGCCTAAGCTTTGATTTTATTTTGAAAATGATTTTTTTTTGGGAAAACATCAATTTTAGATTTATTTGAAGAAAAAGATTTTTCTAGGTGCTAAAACTTAATTTTTCTTCTATTTTCATAATTTTTAAATTTTTATTAATTTTCATGATTTTTATGATTTTTTATAAGTTTTTGTGATTTTTTATAATTTTTTGTAATTTTTATGCTAGAACATTTTATCCTAAGTTATTATCTATCCTATTTTGAAATCTAAAGTTTTATTATTATTTTTCCTAATTTTTTTATTATTTTATTCTATTTTTTTTATTTTTTATTCTTTTATTATTTTTTTTACATTTTATTTATTTTATTATTTTTTTTACTTAATTCTAGAAAAATCTAATTTCTACATTTTTCCTATTTATTGAAAATAAAACAAAAATAAATAAATGGCTAACAAAATAATAATAATAAATAAATAAATTCGGAATAAATAAATAAACCAAATAAATTAATTAAATAAAAAAAATCCAAAAAAATCCGATTTACCTGGATCCGGGTCGCTACGCGGGTCGGGTCGGGTCGAATCTATCGGGTCAAATCGGGTCGGATCGGTCACGGCGGCGGGGTTGGCTCGTTCACGGCGTTCCGGCGGTCGTTTACGGCGGGTGAAGTGTCGAATCCTAGCTTCTTGGGGGTGCTGAATCCGATGGTGGTGGCGGTTTACTCCCAGATCGCCTCCTAGCGGTTGCTCCAACTCCGATCGATGGTCTCGACTTCAAGTTCCTCCGGCGTACTCCGATTCACTCCTTTCTCTCACTTTTTCTTCGTGTTTTTTCGTGCTCTGGCTTCCTCCTGTTCTCCTCTTAGATAAGCTCGAATCGGCCGATTTAGATAAACCCATATTTTTCTGTTTCTTAGATTCGATTTTATCCCGGCGATTTGATGTTAATCTCTTGTGTTCCTTTGGTTTATCTGATGGATTTGGCCTTATCTCGACTTTAATCTAGAAGATTAAAAAGAAAACGGCCGATTTCGCCTTCGTCGGACTTCTGTCGGATTTTTTCCTCCGGCTGGGCTCGCGAAGAAGACGATCACGCGCGACGCGCGTGACTTCCCTCGGCCAATCACATGCTGCCACGTGGCAGCTCCAGGGAAAAGAACGAAAAAATTTTTGCCGAGCGCCTGCGAGGGGATTCGAACTCGCGACCTTCAGCCTTCACACGGTTCCCATGCGCACACACGAGCCAGCTGAGCTGGCCCAATTTCCCGATTTTATTTACATCGCAAATTGTACATATGCGATGCAATTTTTTTATTTTTTTGTATTTTTTGAAATTTCAAAAATTTTTTAAAAATTATTTATTATTCATTATTGCTATTTCTAAAATCATTTTTCAAAATTGAAGTGTTTTCCTATTTTATTTTCATTTTTTGAATATTTTTATTATTTATGCTAAATTAAGGAAAAATTGGGAAAAATTAGGAAAAATTGAAAATTGATTATTATTGAAAATTATTGATTCCTAAGGCAAAAATGGGATGTTTACAGCTGCCCCTCTTTGTAGTAAAGTTTGAAAAACTTAACTACAAAGACAAACAAAAGACGCCATTTTTGGCCTCCTAAATTAGGTTTTGGTAGGAAAATGCCCCAAGAGCTGATAATCCTACGATTTGAATATGTTCCAAATGATTCAAGGTAATGTTCCTTCTCCAAAAAGTGCTTTATGAGCTAACTAATTGGCGACAGGACATATCTCAAGCTTTGAGTAGAAATGTATGAGAAATGATGATAGGAAGCATCTTATCAGACTTGCAACCTTGGAAAGAAATATGACCGAAAAGTGCCCCGAGAGCTGACTAATCGGGAGGGTTTAGGAAAGTGCCCCTCATGGTCTGACTAACCTTTGATAAAATGCCTCGAAAAGTGCCCCCTATGGGCTAACCATGAGGTAGAAAGTTTTAGGAAAGGGCCCCCTATGGGCTGCCTAACCTAGAATGGAAATTTGCCTCAAAAAGTGCCCCTTATGGGCTGACCATGAGGACAAGGTTTTTAGGAAAGGGCCCCCTATGGGCTGCCTAACCTAGGATTGAGAATTTGCCTCAGAAAGTGCCCCCTATGGGCTGACCATGAGGACAAGGTTTTTAGGAAAGGGCCCCCTATGGGCTGCCTAACCTGGAATTGAAGATTTGCCTCAAAAAGTGCCCCTTATGGGCTGACCATGAGGACAAGGTTTTTTTTTTTTTTTTTTTTTAGGAAAGGGCCCCCTATGGGCTGCCTAACCTGGAATGGAAAGTTTTAGGAAAGGGCCCCCTATGGGCTGCCTAACCTGGAATGGAAAGTTTTAGGAAAGGGCCCCCTATGGGCTGCCTAACCTAGAATGGAAATTTTTTAGGAAAGGGCCCCCTATGGGCTGCCTAACCTAGAATGGAAATTTTTAGGAAAGGGCCCCCTATGGGCTGCCTAACCTAGGATGGAAAGTTTTAGGAAAGGCCCCCCTATGGGCTGCCTAACCTAGAATGGAAAGTTTTAGGAAAGGGCCCCCTATGGGCTGCCTAACCTAGAATGGAAATTTTTTTTAGGAAAGGGCCCCCTATGGGCTGCCTAACCTAGAATGGAAATTTTTAGGAAAGGGCCTCCTATGGGCTGCCTAACCTTGAATGGAAATTTTTAGGAAAGGGCCCCCTATGGGCTGCCTAACCTAGGATGGAAAGTTTTAGGAAAGGGCCTCCTATGGGCTGCCTAACCTAGAATGGAAAGTTTTAGGAAAGGGCCCCCTATGGGCTGCCTAACCTTGAATTAGACTTGTCTCAAAAAGTGCCCCCTATGGGCTGACCCTGAGAACAAGGTTTTTAGGAAAGGGCCCCCTATGGGCTACCTAACCTAGAATTGAAATTTTTATTTCCAAAAAGGTGCCCCCCATGAGCTAACCTTAGGAGATGATGTTTAGGGAAGTGCCCATGTCATGCTAACTACCTTATTAAAAATGAATGACTAGACGAGTGCCCTATTATGGGCGGACTCATCTCATGCTTTCTAATATGCTTCCTATCGAGCTAAATGATGTAATGCCTTTCATAATGTGACGATGGTTAATCATTTTAAGACGCTTGCCAGTTTACCGTGGATAGCAACCAAACAACCGACCCTTCGTGTCGGTTCGCTTCTGCTTCTCTTCTTCTCATCTTGATACGGGGTTAAAAATCTTGATGTGCTTCACTTCTTGATGCGTTTGACTCATTCGTCGGTAATGTTATCCTACTAATGCACTAAGTTCTAATGCTTAAGAATAAATAAAATTATATCACAAATTTTATCGAGATTCAGTATCATTTTATTGTTTATCTTTTATTGACGAAATGGTGGGTAATGTGTTTAGGTGTATTTATTGTGACGAGAATTGATTAGGATTGTTGACCACTCAGGGATATTAGCTTTGCTTGTAGAAAAGTAAAAACTCAACTCAATGAAATTTGTATCGAACATTGGCCTTCATAAACATTGGCAAAATTTCAATTCCCTTGCCTAAGGATAGTACATCTTTACAGCATCGGTGTTGACGGGGTCTCTCAATTCTGGACCATCCATCTGAGTTAATATTACGGCCCTACCTGACAAAACCTTTTTTACCACATAAGGGCCTTCATAATTAGGAGTGAATTTCCCTCTAGAGTCTTGGACATTCGGGAGAACTTTTCTTAGTACTAGGTCACCCTCTTTAAAGTACCGAGGTCTCATCTTTTTGTTGAATGCTCGGGCTATCCTCTGCTGGTAACACTGACCATGACATAGTGCGGTGAGTCTTCTTTCATCAATCAAGTTCAGCTGATCAAGCCTTTTCTTTACCCAATCCGATTCCGTTAATTGAGTTTCTGACAATATTCTGAATGATGGTATTTCGACTTCCACTGGTAGAACTGCTTCTGTACCATATACCAATGAGTAAGGGGTAGCTCCTGTAGATGTTCTTATTGAAGTCCTATAAGCCATGAGAGCAAATGGTAACATTTCGTGCCAATCCTTGTAAGTTGTTGTCATCTTTTCGATGATCTTCTTGATATTTTTGTTAGCTGCTTCTACTGCCCCGTTCATTTGAGGTCTGTAGGGAGTTGAATTTTTGTGGTTTATGTGGAATTGTTGACATAAACCTGTCATCGATTTATTGTTGAGATTGGTACCATTATCGGTGATGATTGACTCAGGAACTCCATATCGAGCTATTATGTCCCTCTTTAAGAAGCGGACTATTACCCCTTTGGTGACATTGGTATATGATGACGCTTCTACCCATTTGGTGAAGTAATCAATCGCTACCAGTATAAATCTGTGGCCATTGGATGCCGTTGGAGTGATGGGGCCGATTATGTCGATTCCCCACATGGAGAAAGGCCACGGTGCCGATAACAAATGTAGCTCGTTGGGTGGAGCATTTATCCGGTTTGCGTATACTTGGCATAGATGGCAATGCTTAACATACTTTATGCAATCCGACTCCAAGGTTAACCAGTAATACCCTAACCTCATGATTTTTCGGGCCAACATGTAGTCGTTCATATGAGGTCCACATACCCCTTCATGTATTTCCTTCATGAGTTCGCATGCTTCATCTTTGTCCACACATCTCAACAGGGTGGTATCATGTGATCTCTTGTAGAGTATAGACCCACTTAATAAGAAATGGCTTGCCAACCTTCTGAGCGTTCTTTGGTCATTCTTGCTAGCCATTTTAGGGTATTTACCTTCTTGGAGAAAGGTCTTGATGTCGTGATACCAGGGCTTATCATCTTGTATCTTTTCAACCGTCAAACAATAAGCGGGCCGACTTCCGATGTCTATTTTCATCGGGTGAACTTCGGCTCCCCCTGTTATTTGCACCATGGACGCTAATGTGGCCAAGGCATCTGCGAATTGATTCTGAGTTCTCAGGATATACGTGAAGGTGATTGCCTTAAACTCCTCGATTAACGCTGTTAGGTGTTGATGGTATGGTACCAGTTTGGGATCTTTGGTTTTGTATTCCCCTCTTGTTTGTAGTATGATGAGCGACGAGTCCCCGTATACCTCTAATTCGCGGATTCCCATTTGGCAGGCCATCTTGAGGCCAAGAATACACGCTTCATATTCCGCGATATTATTGGTATAGGGAAATGTAAGTCTTGTCGCTGCAGGGAATTGAGTGCCGTCTGGGGATATCAATACCGCCCCAACTCCACAACCGAATACGTTGGCAACTCCGTCGAAAAACAACTTCCACCCAGCATTCTGCTCTCTCCCAGAGTCTTCTACTGGTATGTCTTCTACTGTTGATATGTTTTCGTCCGGGAATTGGACTCGTATTTCTTGGGTACCCGTCTCGACAGGGTGTTCGGCCAACTGATCGGCCAAGGCTTGCCCCTTTATCGAGTTCTGATGCACATATGTGATGTCGAACTCGGATAGAAGCATCTGCCATTTGGAGATTCTCCCCATCAGCGCTGGCTTCTCTGCCAAGTATTTCAAAGGATCATGTCTTGTCAACAGCTCAATATGGTAGTAAAGGGTATATTGCCTTAGCCGATGCATGACCCAAATTAACGCACAACACGTCTTCTCTACCTCTGAGTACCTCTGTTCCCCATCAGTGAACTTCTTGCTCAGATAATATATGGGACGTTCTCTTCCCTCCTCATCTTTCTGCCCCAGCACACATCCCATGGATTCGGGGAGTATGGTGAGGTATAAGAATAAAGGTTTTCCTTGTTTCGGGACTATCAAGACCGGGGGTTTTATAAGATAGTCTTTGATTGTCCTAAACGCTTCTTCACATTCGTTGTCCCATTCTATTTCAGCGTTCTTCTTTAATAGACGGAATAGCGGCCGACACTTATCAGTGAGTTGTGAGATAAACCGAGCTATATAATTTAACCTCCCCAGCAAGCTTCTTACTTCTTTAACGGAGCGTGGGGAAGGCAACTCTAATATGGACTTTACCTTGTCAGGGTCAATCTTAATGCCTTCCTAGCTGATGACGAACCCTAACAATTTCCCCGTTGTGACCCCGAAAGTACATTTTTCTGGGTTTAGTTTAAGCTGGAATTTCCTCAGTCGATTAAACAACTTCCTCAGAGTATCTACATGGCTTTCTCTTTCTTTGGATTTAGCTATCATGTCATCGACATATACCTCAACCTCACGATGCATCATGTCGTGAAGTATGGCGACCATGGCTCTCTGATATGTTGCCCCGGCGTTTTTCAAACCGAAGGGCATGACTTTGTAACAGAAAGTTCCCCACGTCGTGATGAAGGTTGTTTTGGTTTTGTCTTCCTCGGCCATTTTTATTTGATTGTATCCTGAGAAACCGTCCATGAATGAGAAGAGATGGTTTCCTGCGGTGTTATCCACTAGAACATCAATATGAGGTAGTGGGAAGTTATCCTTTGGCGTGGCTTGGTTTAAGTCCCGAAAGTCCACGCATACGCGCACTTTTCCGTTCTTCTTCATGACGGGGACTATATTTGCCACCCATTCTGGGTAGTCGGACACTTCGATGAACCCTACTTCTAGTAGTTTCTTGACTTCTTCTTTGATTTTCAGCAAGATGTCAGGCCTAAATCTTCTTAATTTTTGTTTTTTAGGTTTGACATCTTCTCTTGTGGGAAGCCTGTGAACTACTATTGACTGGTCTAGCCCTGGCATGTCACCATATGACCAGGCAAACACATCTGCATATTCGATTAATAGTTCGGTTATCTTTCGTTTTTGCTCGGCACTCAAATTGGTCCCAATTTTGAGGCTCTTAGGGTTTTCCACGCTTCCTAGATTTACTGTCTCCACAGGCTCATCGATCGAGATTCCGCTTTGTTCATGTCTTAGCCAATTTTCTTGTATTATTTCATGGTTTAAGATATCGTCTTCAACAACTGACCCAGCAGCATTGGAAACGATATTAGCGTTTTTACATTCTACCTGCGCGAAATATCCCTGATGTTCGATGGTAAGAGATCTGAGTGACATGAAAATAAAGGCACGTATATAAGAGAAAGCAAACAAACTGTGATTAAATTGAATAAAGAGTCTCAATAAAACTTGTTTAATGATTTTTCTACTCTTGAACTAACCTAGCACTATTGGTAGGACAACAAAACCAGTTGTTCAGAGCTGGATGTTGGTTGGACATGCGGGAGATTGATTCCCCTTTGTTTTCTTCTTTGTTTATTTGAAGCTCTTGAATGGTATTTGCCCTTCTGAAAGTTTGTTGGAGAGGGGGAATGCACATCTGGGTGTCCATCAACTTCCCCTTCATTCTGCCCCTTGCTTGTACTTCTTCCATGGCCGTAGGAACATATCCCAGTCCGAAGGTCCCGTGTTGCCCCTCTTTGAACTGATGACCCTCCTTGCTGGTCACCATATTCACTTCACTGAAAATTTGCAATCCCAGGCTTTCTGAACCTTCATCTCCGATGTAAGGTATGGCAGTTTCTTTGTATATGGCGTAATCCTGCTCGCCCAGTATTGTAATTATCTGCCCATTGGTGATGAATTTGACCTTTTGGTGGAGACTAGAGGGAATGGCACCAGCAGCATGTATCCAAGGCCGTCCCAGGAGCAAGTTGAAAGATCTTGGGATATCGAGGACTTGGAAAGAGATGTGAAATACTTGTGGACCGATTTCCACTGGTAGGTTCACTTCCCCCACAATGTCTCTCTTTGATCCGTCGAAAGCTCTGACCACTGTGGAGCTAGGTTTTATGTTGCTTGGATCGACCCCCAATAAGCCAAGTGTTGCCAATGGGCATACATTGAGGGATGATCCGTTGTCAATAAGTACTCGGGAAACGATAGTATCATTGCACCGGACCACTATGAATAGTGGCTTGGTATGTCGGTCTCCCTCTTCTCCTAACTCTTCTGGAGAAAAAGATATCTGATCCATGGTAAAGATAGAGTTTGCCACGTCACCCATCTTGTCTGTAGCAATACCCTCCGGGACTTGAATCTGTTTTAGCACCTTGAAGAGTGCTTCCCTGTGGGGCTCAGATGTAGTAAGGAGGCCCATGAGAGATATCTGCGCTGGAACTTTATTCAATTGCTCCATGATCCTGTATTCGCTGGCTTTTACCATCTTTGTAAATGCAGCAAGACCTTCTCCCTCTTCCTCCGTTTTCTCTGTATTGGGTTCTTCAGTCGGGCTCTTATACTTGGGGTCGTATAATCTCCCAGAGCGGGTGATACCTCCCACTATAGGAGGTCGCTCTTGTTCGAGGGCCCGATAGTCGAACGGTGCAGCCTTGTAATTCTCTGCTGGTACAGGGACATTGAATACATATTTTTTCTTTGGGATTTGTACCTCCACCGACTGTCCCTCATAGCATCGTATGACCTTGGGCTTCCGATGGGAATTAATCATGTTGACAATCTTCCCCTCTTCCTGTGCTAGATTGTCTTTCTTCTCGAATTCCGGCCCCCACCCACTAGGCGGCCCTTGCTCAGTTGGGGTGTAAGAATAGTTCACCAGGTACTGAAACTTCCCATGTGATTCTCCCAAAGGGCCAACCGTAGGGTCCCCGGATAACCATCTTTTTTTAATGTGCACCTTTGGAGTCTCTCCCGAAACGGGTTGCTTAGCCGGATTCTTTTTGACGGCTTCTTTGGGAGCTGACTCTTCTGATGTGAGCATGTTGATGGTAGGCCTGTGATTAGGCAACGGGTTGGTGTTGACATTGGGCGCTGGAGTGTTTACAAAATCCAATTGTACGATCCCTGCGTCAATCAAGTCTTGGATTTTCTGCCGGAGCCTCCAGCACCTATCTGTGGAGTGTCCTTCTTGACCCATGTGGTAGTCACACTTGAGGTTGGAATCAAAGTTCTTGGGCTTGTATCGGTCGTTGGGGAGTTCGAAACTTATCAAGTTGTCCGCCCTCAACCAAGCGAAGACCTGACTGAGCGGTACGGGGATTGGAGTGAACTGCCTTAGGGGCCTGACAGCTTGTGCATGACCCGTCGTTGGTTGCTGGGCTGGGGTATTCGGGGTCTGGAAAGTCACCCGAGCCCCAGGTTTTTCTGTCTTACTTGAATGCACTGTACTGACTGTGGACTCTTTAACTCTATTCCCTCCTAAGGGCCTTTGGGTTGGTGCAACCCTAGGAGGTTCCATTGAGTGGAGCCTGCCGGTGGTGATGGCATTCTTGATCCTGCAACCTGCAGCCACTACTTCTGCAAAACTGGAGGACGTCTGGCCGACTAAATGTGAAAAATAAGTTTTTTCCAAGGTATTTACAAATATGGATGTCAATTCCTTTTCAGATATCGGAGTGGCTACCCTGGCAGCTTGGGCCCTCCAGCGTTGAGCATATTCCTTGAACGGCTCAGTATGTCTCTTTCGGAGATTCCCCAGATCAATTACAGATGGAGCAACTTCTATGTTAAACTTGTATTGATCATAAAAGGCCCGGGCTAGCTTTTCCCAGGTGTTGATGATGTTGAAGTCAAGGTGAGCATACCAGACCAATGCAGGGCCTGTGAGGCTGTCCTGGAAGGTCTGGAGCATGAGTTGATCATATTGAGCATACTTGCTCATCTTCCGGGCATATAGCCTGGTATGCATCTTAGGGCAGCCGGTCCCATCATACTTCTCAAAATCTGGGGTCTTGAACTTGTCAGGGTATGCTTCCTCCCTGTATGCTGGTAGATTGGTGATTCCGGCCTGTTCAAAACCATCAGGACCTTCAATAGTTTTCATTTTGTCATTGAGCTGCTGGAAGAGTCGCTTCTCCATCTCCTTTTGTCTCTCTTCCATCTCCTTTTTCAGATCATCAGAGGTCGGCCCCTGGCTGACTTTCGGCTCATACTCGAAAGCTGGGTTTAGGTGGGAATTGATTTCTTCGTATTCTGGAGGCTATCCCTCCACAGCTTTTCCCTTCCTGGCCCCTAAATACTCTTCTTGAGTCGGCTGGGTGTTGCGCAGGAGGCTGATGCTTTCAGTCAAGAGGTGAACTTGGGCAGCCAACTGTTGGACCGTCTGCTCTAGGGATATGATCCTGGAATCTGAGGCAGCTTCAGCGTTAGTGTTATTGCGGTTGTCACTGCTGTTGGCCATTTTTGCTCTTGAGCGTGTAAGGACTGGGCTTCTGAGCGGGTTCGGTTGCTTGGAAGCTATTTTCGATACCTGGATTTTATTTTATTTTTATTTTAGTATGATGAATGCAAGAATGAAATGCATGTGTCACGCGAATGCTAAAAGATAAAGAGGGTTGACAACTAATTGACAATGTATTATTCAAACTTTACTTAATAATTCTGGAGTTCAAATAAAAATGAAAGATTACAATGATAATCTATTTCCTAGCTTTCTTTGTCTTCTGCTGTGGGGGCTCAGGTTTCCTACTGATGATAGCTTCTAGTTCTTTGACCTTGGCTTGGGATTTCTCCAATTGTGCTTCTAAGGCCTTGTTCCTTTGGTCGGATTCCTTGAAGCGTCCCTTCCAGATGTTTTTCTTGTAATCTGCGGCTTCGAAGTACACTTCCATCCGGGCTTTGACCTGCTCCAGGTAGATTTCTGTCTCGGGATCGATCCTATCTGGTCTTGGTTGAGTGACGTCTGGAACCCGGTATGCTCTTTCCCCTGTCTGGTATAGCTGACGGATTACAAACTCTCTGGTGGCTCGGTGTTTTCCCACTTCGCCATCTAGCTCTCCTAGATCCACATTCGGGCTTTCGATTCTGGCTCCCCAGAGCGCTTTGACCTCTGCCAGCTTAGCAAATTTCTCGGCTACCAACAGGTTCGGATCCTGATACTCAAAGGTGACTGCTTCGAGTGAAGGCCGGTAAACTATGTCTTGAACGGTACCGAATTGGCGGACTACGGAGTTTGGGTGATATCCAATACATCCATTGATCCCGATTAACGGCACTGCTTGGAAATTACTGCAGGCTAAGATGATTTTATTGCAGCAACTCCACCTGGCTGTCCACAGAATATCTTCGGCGCTAAGGCTTCTAAGCAGATCTACCCAACTGTAGCTGGTAATGTCGTCGGGTAGCTTCACCTTTTCTATACAGGAATCCACCAGATCCACCTGTTGGGCCAGGGTTTTCCTGACCATGTTCAGACCGAAACATTTGAGGTGGCTTACGAACCATATCAGCAGAAGGTTGATGCTGGAGCGGAGGATCCCATGCCCCTTCTTCTTGAGGAAATTCAGATTTCGGATCTGTTCAGCGAGTAGAGCCGGGATGTAAGATTTTCCGTCCAGGAATTGGGTTACCAGCTCTGCAACCCGGTAGTGAATATAGAAAGTTCCGGTGGGGAACAGTATGGTGGCGAAGGCTGTCAAGATGAAAGCCTTCACCCTTCTTTGTCTGTAAGTCTGAGGGTCCCCACACAGGATGTCCTTTCTGTTCCCATTGTCTTCTCGGGCAATAAACCAGGCTTCTAGATCATCCATGCGTATGCAATACCCGTTACAGTCTGCCAAGGCTTTGTTGACTGCTGTTTTGCGGATGTCCAGTAGTCTGCTGAACGTACCAGCTGGCCCGGCCTCAAGGTCTGGCGCGTAAATCTGATCAGTCAGTGCTGGAGCCTGTAGCAACTGGGTATACTCCTCCAGGGTAGGGGTGATCTCATGCGGTCCGATGAAGAAAGCTGCAGGCTCGATCTCCCATAACTGGAGCATGGCCCGGACCATAGGCAAATTCGCCTCTGTCTTAGTCAGTGAGAGGACGGGGCCGATCTTTTGTTGGATAAAGGCTTGCTCCTCTGGGTTATACAAGGTAAACCAGTGGTCCAGTACCAATTTTGGGTCCAAAGGTTTGTATACCCGAATTTCTTTGCGGAGGAGGCGGTTGACTGCACTGCTAGCCATCTATTACAATAGGAAACAGCCTAGTTACAACAAGAACTATGAAAACGTTACAGGGAAATAGTCCTGAACTCCAAGGACAAAATAACAAACCATTACATTGCCATCCAATTGTCAACCCTTCTTACGATGTCATGTATGCAAGTAGGTGGGTTCTAACTGGTTCCCGAGCTCTATGGCCTCCCGCATTCTCAAAGAAATGGATCTCAGGCCATATCGAAGCATAGGGTGGGGTAGCCTAATCGGTCCCGAACGGTGAATCAACTCACTTCGCCCGAAACCTACACAATGGCTCCCCGACTTAGGTTGCTAGGACGGTCCGGGTTCGACCGCATCTACTCACACAAGCATATGTATGTATGCAAGAAACCCCCACAATAAAGAAAATACAAAATCTAACTAAACCCTGAAAAGTTAGCAACAGAATAATAATTAAAAAACACATTTCTTTAAGATAAAGATTTGAAGAGATTCAGGTGGCTAGCCTGCTGGTATGGAGTCCCCAGCGGAGTCGCCATCCTGTCGAGTCTAATTTTTGAATTCCCATTCCTAATCCGATCTAAACTAGACCCTATGCTCATCTAATCTAGATCCTCGACTTGAGTTAGGAATTTCGTTTAATTTTTGGAGTCGCCACCCAACTGTTTGTTGGGAAAATTGAATTAAGACTAAAGGAGCGGATTAGTCTTAATTTGGACCACTAGTCGTCGTTCTTTCCTCTTCTCGTTTTTGTGAAAAGAGGAAAAGGGAAAACCAGAGCTTCTAAGTCCGGAGGCTAACCTATTAAAACCTTTACGGTTACCACCTAATCTCCCAAAATTGTTTATCTTTAGAAATGTGTTTCATTTGTGTTTCTGTTACTTTTTATTATGTTTGAGAATTATTTTGAGAAAATGATTTTTCTTTATTTTAGGGGTTGACCCGAATGGGTGCCTACGTACCTGCTATTCAGGATCAAACAAGCCGTAGTTCGCTTTTCCGAAAACCTTTAGATTTGTTGGTGAATTTTAATTTTGAAATTTCTTATGATTTATGTCTTTAACATTTTTTGGAAATTTTCTAAAAATTTCTAAGCCTAAGCTTTGATTTTATTTTGAAAATGATTTTTTTTTGGGAAAACATCAATTTTGGATTTATTTGAAGAAAAAGATTTTTCTAGGTGCTAAAACTTAATTTTTCTTCTATTTTCATAATTTTTAAATTTTTATTAATTTTCATGATTTTTATGATTTTTTATAAGTTTTTGTGATTTTTTATAATTTTTTGTAATTTTTATGCTAGAACATTTTATCCTAAGTTATTATCTATCCTATTTTGAAATCTAAAGTTTTATTATTATTTTTCCTAATTTTTTTATTATTTTATTCTATTTTTTTATTTTTTATTCTTTTATTATTTTTTTTACATTTTATTTATTTTATTATTTTTTTACTTAATTCTAGAAAAATCTAATTTCTACATTTTTCCTATTTATTGAAAATAAAACAAAAATTAATAAATGGCTAACAAAATAATAATAATAAATAAATAAATTCGGAATAAATAAATAAACCAAATAAATTAATTAAATAAAAAAAATCCGAAAAAATCCGATTTACCTGGATCCGGGTCGCTACGCGGGTCGGGTCGGGTCGAATCTGTCGGGTCAAATCGGGTTGGATCGGTCACGGCGGCGGGGTTGGCTCGTTCACGGCGTTCCGGCGGTCGTTTACGGCGGGTGAAGTGTCGAATCCTAGCTTCTTAGGGGTGCTGAATCCGATGGTGGTGGCGGTTTACTCCCAGATCGCCTCCTAGCGGTTGCTCCAACTCCGATCGATGGTCTCGACTTCAAGTTCCTCCGACGTACTCCGATTCACTCCTTTCTCTCTCTTTCTCTCACTTTTTCTTCGTGTTTTTTCGTGCTCTGGCTTCCTCCTGTTCTCCTCTATTTATAGGCACCTCAAACTCCTCTTGGATAAGCTCGAATCGGCCGATTTAGATAAACCCATATTTTTCCGTTTCTTAGATTCGATTTTATCCCAGCGATTTGATGTTAATCTCTTGTGTTCCTTTGGTTTATCTGATGGATTTGGCCTTATCTCGACTTTAATCTAGAAGATTAAAAAGAAAACGGCCGATTTCGCCTTCGTCGGACTTCTGTCGGATTTTTTCCTCCGGCTGGGCTCGTGAAGAAGACGATCACGCGCAACGCGCGTGACTTCCCTCGGCCAATCACATGCTGCCACGTGGCAGCTCCAGGGAAAAGAACGAAAAAATTTTTTCCGAGCGCCTGCGGGGGGATTCGAACTCGCGACCTTCAGCCTTCACACGGTTCCCATGCGCACACACGAGCCAGCTGAGCTGGCCCAATTTCCCGATTTTATTTACATCGCAAATTGTACATATGCAATGCAATTTTTTTATTTTTTTGTATTTTTTGAAATTTCAAAAATTTGTAAAAATTATTTATTATTCATTATTGCTATTTCTAAAATCATTTTTCAAAATTGAAGTGTTTTCCTATTTTATTTTCATTTTTTGAATATTTTTATTATTTATGCTAAATTAAGGAAAAATTGGGAAAAATTAGGAAAAATTGAAAATTGATTATTATTGAAAATTATTGATTCCTAAGGCAAAAATGGGGTGTTTACACTAAGGATGAAGAACAAAGGGAAAACTTGTTCCATACCTCTTGTAGGATATAAGGAAATTTATGTGTCTTTATAGTTGATGGTGATAGTTGTACCAATGTAGTAGCCGCATCGTTAGTATCGAAACTAAAACTTACCACCATCCCACATCTTAAACCATATAAATTGCATTGGCTTAGTGATTAAGGGAGTTTTCATGTGACCCAAAAAGCTAGGGTAACATTCAGTGTAGGGGATAAATACTATGATGAAATTGAGTGTGATATTTTGCCTATGTGTACATCCCATATATTGCTTGGCAAGCTTTGGTTATATGATAAGAGGGTCTTACAAGATGGCTTCAGGAATACTTATGTATTCCAGAAGGAGGGCAAACGCCTTATTCTGAATCCAATGTCACCTTCAGAGGTTCAAAGGGCTCAGCAACAGATCGGTAGGCCATCTGAGGTAAAAGGGGTTGTAGTGCAGTTTAATAATTATGGGGAAAAGAAGGTATTGTTGATGGGATAGGGTGAGTTGGAGAGAATTGTTACAGAAAAGACTCTAGTATACTTGCTTTAGTTGAGATGTGCACTAGGGGAGCAGGAACCTCAGTTTCTACCCTCAGTAGTATCTTAGGTATTAAATGAGTACACTGATATTTTTCCTAATGATTTGCCAATAGGTTTACCACCTTTGAGAGGGATAAAGCATGCTAATGATCTTATGCTAAGTTCAGTATTACCAAATTGACCAGCATACCGCATGAATCCTAAGGAGGTTAGAGAATTGAAATGCCAGGTGGATGAGCTGGTTGAGCGAGGATTTGTCAGGGAGAGTCTCAATCTATGTGCTGTTCCTACCCTTCTTGTTCCTAAAAAGGATGGTACTTGGAGAATGTGTATCGATAGTAGAGCCATCAACAAAATTATCATCAAATACAGGTATCCTATTCCTAGACTTGATGATATGTTAGATAAGTTGCATGGTTCACAGGTTTTCTCCAAAGTAGATCTTAAAAGCGGGTATCACCAAATTCGAATGAGAGAGGGAGATGAATGGAAAACCACTTTTAAAACACGTCATGGACTATATGAGTGGTTGGTTATGCCCTTTTGTTTGAGTAATGCTCCTAGTACATTTATGAGATTGATGAATCATGTATTGAAAGAATTTATAGGAACATTTGTTGTTGTTTATTTTGATGATATTTTGATATATAGCAAAAACCTAGAACATCATGTTGAGCATCTTCGGGCAGTATTCTCAGTATTGAGGGCATAACAGCTATTTGTAAATCTCCAAAAGTGTTCCTTTTATCAAATTAAGGTAACATTTTTAGGTTTTGTTGTATCTAGATCAAGTGTTAAAGTGGATGAGGAGAAAGTGAGGGCAATCAGGAAATGGCCAACACCCACCTCAGTTATTGAGGTAAGAAGTTTCCATGGACTAGCATCCTTTTATAGGCACTTTGTCTATAATTTCGATAGCATTGTCAGTCCTCTCACAGAACTGACTAAGAAGAATGTTCCTTTCATCTAGAGTGAAAGGGCCTAAAAGAGTTTTGAAGAGGTAAAAGAAAAACTCACTTGTGCTCCATTATTGGCTTTACCTGACATTGATAAAAATTTTGAGCTAGAATGTGATGCTTCTAGGATAGGGATTGGTGCTATATTAATGCAGGAAAAGAGACCCATAGCATATTTTAGTGAAAAGTTGAGTGGTGCAACTTTGAACTATTATATTTATGATAAGGAATTTTATTCCTTAGTGAGGGCTCTAATGATGTGGCATGATTATCTTCTCCCGAGAGAATTTATTATTTATATAGATCATAAGTTACTGAAGCATTTCAAGGGTCAGCAAAATTTGTCTAAACAACAAGCTAAGTGGGTGGAGTTTTTAGAGGATTTTGCATATGTGATAAGGTACAAAAAGGGTAATTAAAATATTGTTTCTAATGCTTTGTCATACAGGTATGTACTTATCACTTCTCTTCAGTCAAAACTGCTCGGTTTTGAATTGTTGAAGGAACAGTATGTGCATGATGAGGAATTCAGAGTCATTATGGAAAGGTGTTTTGGGGGTAAGATGTATGAGGGTTATTGTGTAATTGAGGGGTTTCTATATAAATTTGGAAAGTTATGTATACCTTCTGGATCTGTGAGGGAGCTATTAGTGAGGGAAGCACATGCAGGAGGATTATCTGGGCATTTTGGTGAAAAGAGAACCCTGCTCATATTGAGAGAGAATTTCTATTCGAGGGGTATGATAAAGGATGTCTATAGGGTGTTAGAAAGGTGTGGTGTTTGCAAGAGATCTAAAGGGAAGAAAGGCATATAGGGTGAGTACATGCCTTTACCTATACTTGATAAACCCTAGATTGATATCAGTATGGATTTTGTGTTGGGGTTGCCTAGAACATAAAAAGGAAAGGATTCTATCATGGTGGTTGTTGACAAGTTCAGCAAAATGTCTCATTTGTGCCCTGTCACAAAAAAGATGATGCCCTTTTTATTGCTAACATTTTTGTGCAGGAAATTGTCAAATTACATAGAGTTTCACATAGCATAGTGTCAGACAGAGACACTAAGTTTCTTAGTTTCTTTTGGAAGACACTATGGAGAAGATTGGGTACTAAGCTTATGTATAGTACCTCTTGCCATCCATAGACAGACAGTCAGATAGAAGTTGTCAACCGTACACTAGGGAACTAACTTAGGGCAACGGTTGGCAAGAACCTTACTAATTAGGACTTGTGTCTTCCTATTGTTCAGTTCACTTACAATAGGTCTACTCATAATTCAACCAGTAAGTCTCCCTTTGAAGTTATGTATGGCTATAATCCTTCTATTCCATTAGATTTTATAGTAGGACCAGCAACAAAGGAAGAGAGTCTTAGTGAAGTTGAGCAAGCTAAGAAGATTTAGCAAATTCATGACAAAACAACTGAACGCCTTCAAAAGACCTAAGAATAGCAAAAAATTCAGGGAAACAAGCATAGGAAAAATCACATTTATAATCCAGGTGACTTAGTCTAGATTAATCTTAGTAGGGACAGGTTTCCACATAAGTAGTCACAGAAGTTGTCTCCCAGATCAGACAGACCATTCAGAGTTTTAAAGCGCATTAATAACAATGTTTACTAGATAGAGTTACTAGGAGAGTATAGTGTATCAGTAACCTTTAATGTTGGAGATCTATCACCATATTTGCCAGACGACATGCATGAAGACCTATCAAATTTGAGGGCAAATCTTCTAGAGGCTTGAGGAGATCAGATTCTCATAAGACCTATCACTAGGGCCCGAGTTAAGGGTCTATACAACTTAGTGTTGAGAATCCTTTATGAGAAACCTAATCCTAAGGAAGCTAACTTAATTTCTTCATTCTTATCAAGTACTTGTTATGCATTCCAATAGGTTCATTTGTCAGTCCTACAGGATAACAAATCATCTACATTTTTTAATGAGTCGGGAACCTCATCAGGATACATTTCGAAAGTACCATGAAGACCGACATCTTAAAGGCTAATTTATATATATATTTGTTATTTACTTGGACTATTTATGTTGTAATCTTTTTGGGACACTTCTATTTGCTTGTAATTATCTTTTAGGACCGGCCACCCTAAAAGTGACATAGTTGTAATTTTGTGGACTTTTAAACCCTAAAGGGAGCAAGTGTAAATACTTGCTTAAGTAGGGTTTTGAGGGTAGCCAAAATTTTCAAAAATAGAACACACTTCATGTGTGAGGTTACGGTTTTTCCTAAAATCCAAAATTGCTTTTATCAATTTCAATACTAAGAATTGAAATTGTGGCAAGTTGCAATAAAGAGAAATTGTGAGTAATATCAATTCCTTTTTGTTGTGTTTCCTTTTCATCACTAGTGAGTTATATCTAGGGTTGATTAGGATAGTTCTTGGTCAAATTTTGATTTCATTTGAAATCATTCTATCATGTTATAAAATTGATTGGTTTTGACATTAGTTCTAACCATCAAATTTGCTATATTTGTGGTGTGGATTTCCTTGTTGGGAATGAGGAATACGACCTTGTTTTTTATTGTTGATGATTGGTAATCTCTTGGGATTTTAAGTTGATTTAGTGATTCAATTGAGGATTTCATCATTGTGATTTTCATTACCTTGAAATATAGCCTTTAGATCATC
Source organism: Laguncularia racemosa (assembly GCA_037954665.1). NCBI lineage: Eukaryota > Viridiplantae > Streptophyta > Magnoliopsida > Myrtales > Combretaceae > Laguncularia > Laguncularia racemosa. The sequence continues at coordinate 28,440 of JBBMOL010001812.1, forward strand.
TTTCATATTTAGGGTTCATGCAATTTTTGTGCCCCTTGGAACCGAATTGAACTTGTCATTTTAGTGATTTTTGATTGGTTCAATTACATGTGCTTAAACTCCCTTTTAGGCACATCATAGAGATTCCAATCATACCCCCTCTCTTTAAAGTGATTTGTCCTCAAATCTAATACTTGAATCAATTGACTTGGATGCCTTGGATAAAAAAATATTCTTTAGAAATAAATTTCTTTTCATGTTCCTAACCAACCCAAACATTTTGTTTAAATAATAACTCAAGTTCCATCTATACATCATGCTCTCTATTAATGTAACTACTTAAACTTCAAGAAACTACAATGGCATAACACTGTAGTTTGTTAATGGCCTATAGGAGTTGGTCTTCTCTTATTTATTCAATAGGTAACCCATCTTTATTGACCTTGATCTTAATTTTTGGTCTAGTATGATGACTAATAGGTGGTTTTTTTTAGGAGTCCTTGGATTGTAGCTTTTTCATCAACTACAAAACCTATTATTTCTACCAAATCACTCAAGATTACAATTTAACCAATAACTAGCTATCACCATTTTTTCCCCCTTCTCAAATCACAATCACAAATATTTTTCCATTCACAATCTCAAATTCACAAATTAATTCACAAACAACCAACAATTAAAAAATATTTATTTTATGTTTTCGCGTTTCAATGACAAAATAAAATAGGGATATGGGTAAATGAAGAATTGGATAAATTATGTTTTTGTCCAAATGATGGCTTATTAAGTTTCCACCGTTAATTCTTTGATTTATTACCTTGCAAATTGTTATGGATTAGTTTAAATTAGTTGATCAGATTGCTTGTAAACCGCATTTCAAACGGCTAGATAAAAAAAAAAAAAAGTTTGTATGACCTAGTCTTACGGTGTTTACTAATTTACAGGATTCAGTACACTTGTTGGAAGCTTTATAAAATTCTTTTTGCAAATAAGACGGTATTGTAATTCAACTTTTTTTGGGTTCTTTTATAGAACTTGGTCGTACGGTATTGTTATAATTGGTGTTGTACTTCGTTTTTTGTTGTTTTTGAATCACTCGCATTACTAGTACAACTTTGGGATATAACTAGCTGAAGTAATATACAAGTACCGACGTGTTTGCACTAATAATTTTGTTTCTAATTTTTCGGCCAAATTATTTTAAGATCTAAGTAGAAACTTGTCAAGTTACACAAGCAGCCGTGATGGTTTCAACAGCTTATATGGGGTTTCGATTTAATTAACTTATTTATCCCCTTACCCCTTTTATTTTTGAGAAATAACTAGGTCAAAGTTCACCATTTGTCATCATTAGTGATGGATGATAGCTATAAAAAAAAATGATGAGAATCAACCCTATGGTTTTAGCAGTGGGGAAATCTAAATTGGATGCATGAGCCAAGAAATCCACATATTACCATGTTTTATCTAATAATACTTTATCTTTGCATTTTAGCAGGTACATTCATCGGTTTTTATAGGATGGCCAAATAACATACACTAAGGATCAAATTGTGGGACATTCTTGGAATCACATGCAACGGTCCACAATATGTTCAATTGAAGTGAAGAACTAGCTACTTGAAGATCATTTGTACTTGTAATTTGTTGCTTTTGGAACCAGCCACTTAAGTGGCTTATTTGTAATTTTGTATTATTTTTATCCTAATTGGAGCAAGTATAAATACTTGCTAACTAGGGTTTTGAGGGAGCTTTTTGAACATTTTGAAATGAAACACTTTCTTTGCCGTGAGGGTTCCCTTACTTGCAAATAATCTCTTATCAATTTCACTTGTGAAATTGTGGCGAGATCAACTTGATTAGATTGTGAGTAATATCAATCTTCATCTTGTTGTTTTCAAATTGTATTTAGTGAGTCATATTTAGGTGCAATTTGTTGGTGACATGTTGTTATCCACGTGAATTAGGGTTCTTGCAATTCATATTTGAATCATTTCAATTTTGAGTGGAATTCTAGTTCATTGCTATTGACATCCATTGATAATTATACAACCGTGTTGTTCCATATTTCAATTTAGCATCAAGCCTTTTGAAATTCTCGTGAATTAGGAATCCTTGGTGAATTAGTGATCACGCCTATTGTGGATTGTAATTTGTTGTTCGCACCATTTGTTGATGTGTTTGCTATTCAATTAGTAAAGCACATCATCTTTTTTGGTATCAGAGCAAAGGTTTTGGAGTAGACTTTGCGTGAACTTCAATTGGAAATTAGGGTTCTTGAATTTTACTTCTTGATTGGAATTGTTGAAGTGGAATTGAAGTAGCTAATTGTGATTTTGTTGTGTTATGCTTATTGTTGTTGAAGTGGGAGTGGAGATTTTGTAGTAATCCTTGTGATTCTCATCTTGCTGTGAGAAGAAGGGGAAGTAGGAAGTTTATTTCATTGTGTGTGTTTCGAAATTGGAAGTACATTATTTGTGAAGGAAGAGAAGTGTAATTTCTTAAATGTTGTTTTGGAATTGAGGAGTGTAATTTACATTTCCAGATTTTCTTTTGCGTAGAAGATTTGGAAACTATTTGAATTAAAAAACAATCATTAAGTTTGAAGAGTTATTGTGTAGTATTGATTGAAAACAATTTGAATATTTTGAATTGTTTCTTACCATTTGTGGAGAAGCTTCATTAAGAGTTACATTTGTGTTATTGCTCTCATGATTGGAAGAGGGGTGAAGTGTGTGTGTGCTACATCATGAGTGAGTGTATGTGTAGTGTAGTGAGTTTGTGTGGTGAAGGGTACAACATGGTGTATTGTTTGTGCCGTGAGTGAAGGGTGTTGTAGTGGTTAAATTTAAATTTCAAAAAGAAAACATTAAAGTGTGGGAGCTATTAAGTATTAATTCTTTAAACACTTTACTTAGTTGGACTCATTAACTTACTATTTAGAGAAGTGTTTATAATTGGTCTTCTTATTGTTACCGTAATTACAAGTGTGTCATAAGTGTGTGAAGCCTAAGTGGAGTTCCGTGTTTTCTTTTGTAGTGATTGTTGTGTGACGTTAAAGTGTGGTGGTTGTGAATGGGTGATTGTAAGGTGTACTACACTGCTTTGAATTATCTTTGTAATTTAACAAATCATGTCTACAACTATGTCGAATGATAGTGTAAATGGGGGAATTAGCAATGAGGCCAATAGCCAAGTTGGTAGCGGATAGAGTCATTGAACTGCCGGTCGAAGAACTTTAAAGGAACAACTTTAGGACCTTACCACCATTATTACTACATTAGCAACAAGGATAGATAGGATGACGATGCGACAACCCCTTGATGAGATCCGAGATGAGAGCCAAGCCAGAAGAAGAAATGTGGATCCTCTTGAAGTGCTGCCTGGACCGATCACAAGAAATCGAGCAAAACTATTCAAGGAAGCACTTAACGGGTTGATAAAGGTTGTCCATGAAGTCGGAAAAGATTGGAGCAATCATGGAGTTGGAACGGATTGGAACAACCATTGGAAGACCCTTGCTTTTGTACAAGTTATACTGGACATGGGTTGAAGAGGGCGTGTATTTTCAAGGCACGGCCGTGTATGGAGTCAAGCAAATCCACAGAAAGATACACGGCTAAAGTACATGGGCGTGTATGTTGCCAGAAGTTTCACAGAAAGATACACGGCCAAAGTACAC
>JBBMOL010001813.1:0-32098 GCA_037954665.1 Laguncularia racemosa
TACATATGGGGTGTTTTTTAAGGTTTGAAGCATGCAAATGAGAGAGTGAGAGAGCATTAGGAGGCAAGATAGGAATTTTTTTTAAAGATTTATCCTTTGAGATGTATTCTCTCAATTGTTTACTCCAATTTCAAATTAGTGGATTTCTCCTCTCCTTTGCCCGTGGTTTTCCCGATTTGGGTTTTCCACATAAATCTTGTGTGTCTTTTATTTTCTTGCGATTGTTAATTTCTTTTGCCATCGTTTTTGTCCTTAACATAAAAGTAACAAGTGGTATCAAAGCAAATGTTCTTTTGATTGTGTTCTAAATGATGGCATCAGTCAAATACGATATTCTACTACTAGATCACAACACAAGGTTTTCATTATGGTAGGTTAAGATGTAGGCAGTTCTCGCACAAATGGATTTGGATGATGCTTTGTTAGGGTTTGGCAAGATGCCTACGTCATGGACTCTTGAGGAAAAACAACGTAAGGATTGTAAAGCCCTTTATCAAATTCATGTTCATCTTTTAAATCAAAATTTGCAAGATGTGTTAAAGGAAAAGACCACTACTGCACTATGGTTGAAATTAGAGTAATTGTGCATGATGAAAAGTCTGACTAGTAAATTAAATCTAAAGCGGAGACTATACTCACACCGCTTGATGGAAAGAGGGTCTATAGATGATCACTTGACCATCTTTAAAGAGATTGTCTCAGATCTAGAATTCATGGAGGTAAAGTATGATGAAGAAGATCTGGCTTTGATTTTGTTATGTTCGTTACCTTCTTCGTATTCTAATTTTAGAGATACAATCTTTTATAGTCATGATACAATTACTATGGAAGATGTTTATGATGCTTTAGCCTCTTATGAAAAGATGAAAAATCTAGTTATTGGAACTGAGTCTAAGGTTGAGAGTCTTGTTACTTAAGGAAGGAGTTAGGATAGAAATTCTAGTTAGAATTCAAGGGGCAGATCAAAGTCTGCAAATAGGAATAAAACTTGTAATTACTACAAGAAGAAGGGACATATAAAATCAGAATGTTATAAATTGCAAAACAAGAACAAAAGAGATAATGATAAGCAAAAGGAGAAACACTTAGGAAAATCTAGTGAAGCTGATGTTGTTGAAGAAATTAGCTATGATGAGCTTCTTACTATTTCCAATGATTCACATACTAGTCTAGAATGGATCCTAGATTCTAGCTATACTTTTCATATGTGTCTTAATCTGGACTAGTTTTCAGCATATGAAAAGATTTCCAAGGGTGACATTTTGTTGGGCAATAATGCTTCTTGTAGGATTGCAGGTATTGGAATGATTAAAATTAAAATGTATGATGGTGTTGTTAGGATGCTTGGTAATGTGAGACATGTTCCTAACTTGAAGAGAAATTTGATTTCTCTTAGTACTCTTGATTCTAAAGGGTACAAGTACACCGATGAAGGTGGACTTTTAAAGATCAGTAAGGGATCATTGGTGGTGATGAAAGGGCAAAAACAAGCTGCTAACTTGTATGTTTTGTAAGGTTTAGTCGTTATAGGTGATGCTGCTATTACTTCTTCATCCTTGTCAAGTGAAGATTCTACAAAAATCTAGCACATGCATCTAAGGCTTATGAGTGAAGCTAGCATGAGTAAGTTGAGTAGAAAAGGTCTACTTGAGGGGCAAAAATCAGTAAGTTAAAATTTTGTGAACATTGTGTGCTTGGAAAATAGAAAAGAGTCAGATTCACTACAGGTAGACATAATACAAACGGTATTCTAGATTATGTCTACTATGATCTTTGGGGGGACATCAAGAGTGTCATTTAGTAAAGGTGCTGCTTACATGATGACTATTACAGATGACTTTTTCAAATGTGTTTGGGTATTCTTTTTTAAGTAGAAGAATGATGTTTTACCTATATTCAAAGAATGGAAAACAATGATTGAGAAGCAAACTGGGAAAGAGGTAAAGCATTTACGCACTAATAATAGATTAGAGTTTTGTTCTAACGATTTTAATAATCTATGCAAAGTAAAGGGAATTGTAAGGCACTTAATAGTTCCTAACACACTTCAATATAATAGGGTAGTTGAATGCATGAACAGAACTATCATGGAGAAAGTCTAGTGTATGCTTTCGAATGCAAGATTACTAAAGTCATTCTGAGCAGAAGTTGCTTCTACAGCATGTTACTTGATAAACAGATCTCCATCAACGGTTATAGAAAAGAAGACTCCGGTTGAATTATGGTCTGGCACTCCTAGTAATTATTTTGAACTAAAAATTTTTGTTGTCTTGCATATTCACATGTTGATAATGGAAAGCTTGAACCATAGTCATTTATGTGTATATTCCTTGTTTTCAAACCTAGTGTCAAGGGATATAAACTATGGTGTCTTGAATTGAAGAAAGTCATAACGAGCAAAGATGTCATTTTTTATGAGGTGTTCATGTTATCTGATTTTTCATTTAACCCTTCATATGATGAAGTCAAGTAGAAATCATCCATGTAGGTGGAGGTTGAAATTAGTTTAGATTCTAAAACAGATACTTCTACTCAACCTTTATCACAAACTAAGGATAGTCCTGTCTCTATGCCTTCTCAACCAGAATACTCTATTGCTAGAGATAGGCTTAGGAGAAAATGGGACCACCTCAAGGATTTGTAGAGGTAGATCTTGTAGCCTATGCTCTAAATGTTGCAGAGGATGTTAAATCCAATTAGGAGCCATGCACTTACACAAAGGCTGTTAATTGTGTAGACTTTAGTAGGTGGATGATTACAATGTAGGAAGAGATGGAATCCCTTTAGAAAAATAGTACTTGGGATTTGGAGAAGCTTCCTAAAGGGAAGAAAATAGTTAAGTGCAAATGGGTTTATAAGGAAAAAAAAAGGTGCACCAGGTATTGAAGAACCTAGATACAAGGCCAAACTAGTCACAAAAGGCTATAGTTAAATACTAGGAATTGATTTTACTGATGTTTTTTCTCCTATTGTAAAACACAATTCAATTAGAGCACTTTTAGGTATTATAGCCTTGCAAGATCTTGAATTAGAACAACTAGATGTGAAGACTGCTTTTTTACATGGAGAGCTTGAGGAAGATATTTACATGCAACAACCAGAAGGTTTTGTGGCCTTAGGAAAGGAGGCCCATGTCTGTGTGTTGAAGAAATCCCTTTATGGGTTAAAGTAGTCACCTAGGCAGTGGTATAAAGATTCGATTCATTTATGACTTCTCATCAGTTCAGGAGAAGTAGTTATGATAGTTGTGTCTATTTCAAGAAATCTGACAATGGGTCTTTTGTTTATTTATTATTATATGTTGATTATAGCTAAAGAAAGAAGAGAGATTGAAAAGGTTAAAACCTAATTGAGTAGAGAGTTTGATATAAAGCATTTAGGAGCATTAAAGAAGATACTTGGAATGGAAATTCCGAGAAACAGAAAATCGAGAATGTTACATCTCAATCAGAAGGGGTACTTTGAAAAGATACTTTGTAGGTTCAATATGATGAATGCTAATCCTGTCAATACTCCCTTAGCATCTCATTTGAAGCAATTGTCTACTTAATCTCCCAAATCAAATGAAAAAATAAATTACATTTTAAAGGTTCCATACTCTCACACTGTCGGATCTCTTATGTATGGTATGGTATGTACTCACCCAGATCTGTCACATGTTATGTGTATTGTTAGCAGGAAATATGGCAAGTCCTGGCAAAGAACAGTAGAGAGTAGTTCAGTAGATTTTCAGATACTTAAGAGGTACTACTAATATCTATTTATAGTTTGGTAAAGATAGAGATGGTTTTATCAATTTTGTGGACTTTGATTTTGCTAGAGATTTAAATAAGAGAGGATCTCTCATAAGGTATATCTTTACACTTGGAGGTTATTCCATCAGTTGGAAAGCCACATTGCAAGCTACAATAGCTTCATCCACTATTGAAGTTGAATATGTGGCCATCATAGAAGCTTTTAAAGAAGCTATTTGGTTGTAGGGATTATTTGGAGAGCTCAATGATGATGTAAAGATTATTATTTGGAGAGCTCAATGATGGTTGTAGGTTAAGAGGGGACTTGTAACAAAAATGATAGTGTTAGTTAAGTGCGAGAACAAGCTTGAATGTGAAGCAACTTTAGAATATTTTAAAGACTTTTCTTTGCATTTTAGAGAGTAACCCTTGTAGACAAGGGTTTTCAAAGGAGGAGGCACTGATGTGCAATTAATAGAAGCATTAGAATTTGTGGGAACAAGTTCAAAGTTATAGTTCAACTCTAGAAAATACATATAGGAAGAATGGAAGTAGTAGTATTGGACCTAGCCTAGGGCTTCATAAATAAATGATTAATATTTACATTATAATAGATCTAATTACTAGAAACTTCTTAGGAATTGTAGCACATGTACAAGGTAAGGTGTCACAATCCCAATTAGTATCCACATAGGGAATCTTATTATACCTAAGTGTGGTCACTATTTATACATGTAGCATGGTGACCTATATAAAAATCAATCAAAAAATACCAAAAACAATGTTTCCCCAAAAACTTGCATTTAAGCTTACTCTACATTCAAAGTTCGACCCATTTCATTCATGCATCTTCCTATTGCATTGATACTAAAACACCAAATTTAAGACCAAGTAACACCAAAAGAAGGTAAGAGTGTAAATCAACTAATGCTCCATAGTGACTACAATGTTTTAGCTCTACATAACTTGTTCAATGGTATTGTACCTTACAAAAAGATCACCGGAAGTTGCTTTCTTTCCAACTATGACAAAGCATCTCTAGTGACATGTATGGCATTTAAGTTCAATTATCTACAAATATGTACAATCAATGTGTGTTTTTTTATTTATATCATGTTTACTTAGGGCAAATTGTTATTTCAATCCCCCCTTATTTATGATGGCATAGCTATTGTTGTGTTGACTTGCATTTTAAACATCAATAACTACTCATTGATGAATCTACTACTAAAAATGTTGAATAAAAATGCATTATTATGCTCTTTAAGGGGATCTAGATGAGGAACAAAATCCTAAGGAAAAGTCAAAAGAGGACCTTGATGAAGGAGAACCCTTAGTTGTGGCGAACCTAAAGTTGGATGAAGAAGATATAATGGTTGAGGATGATAAGATTAAGGTGGAGGGGGAAGAGCCCTCAACACCTAAGATTATAGATGAGGCCCTTAAGGGTGGAAATAGAGATAATTGTGATGCTAAGCATGCTTTCTAGGATTTTCAATGGGATATGGGTTTTGAAAGCACCTTCACCTTGGGAGTTGTAGGCTTTCATGTAGATCATAAACTTGAGGCATTCAACTAGCAAGCCTATCATCAAACTAGCATAAGGCTGACCTCTGATTAAAAGGACCTAATTGATAGAACATAGAAGACTACAAGTTGTCGTTTGATTGATAATACCCAAGCATTCGAATGACCCAGATTCTCACACTTTATTTCTCCATATTTTATGTATTTTTTTAGACCACTTTGCCCTTATTACATATTAAACTATATTAAGGGCTTTCTTATCATTGTATTTTAACTGCATTGTGGAGTTTATCCTCAATTTTTGTTCATATCAATGAACAAATTATAGTGAATACTAGATTATTCAAATGGTAAGTGATAATAGATTGGGAAATCTTATACTACTATTAGTTCCTCAGTGAGTACTTTACATGAGTAGAATTAATCATATCCATTAAATTCAATACAAAAACCTGTAAAATAGTAACATATGATTAAATTAATGGTTATTAATGGGCTTGGTGTTTGCTTGCTCACATCATTTAGTCTAGTAAAAGTTCCCATAGCTAAAGCAACAACCTTTCCTCCACTAGCTACTCATAAGCCCACCTACACTTTTGATAACTTCCAACTTTATTTAGATACTACAAGTCAATACAAATGCTATAACTACATTCCAAATCTATAACCCATGTAGGAAAAACAAAAAGATAGGATTAAATCTTAAAGATACTTAAGGAATTAATCTCTCTTGACATCTTTCTCTTATAGTGAATGTCATCTCTCTTGTAGTGGTTATTCTTGCCACAATGAAGATAGACTAAATCCTTCTCATCAAAATTAGACTTATGTTGCCCCTACTTTAACTTTGTTTATATAGCTATCATTGCTTGCTTAGCTGGAATTATTATTTCTGCTAACTTGTTTTCTTATTAGACTTGTCAATCAAAAGAACTTTCTTAAGGCGCCTCAATTTTAAACTTCATGTCCTTCTTTGTTGTCCTCACATAACAAGAAAGTCTATCAAAGACTTCTCTATATTGGTCATATTGAAACTCATGAAAAAGTAAGAGAAATATTTTTACAAAAAAGACAATACCAAAATCGAACAACCCTTGCTATTGGATATAAGATACCCCATTAGATGGTTCTCTAACAAGTCTAAATTTCTAAGTCAAAGTCATATGCACACGATTAAGTTGTAACTATATATTATATTATTTTAGGCGAATCTTAACTTATCAATAAAAAATCTATACAACTTTTAGATTTTTTGTTAGACCAAAATCTTCCTTAAAACGCATTTATATTTTTGATAAGTTAAACTTTAGCCCATTAAATTATAGACATTAGGGGAGCTACCAAAATAAAAATTTTACTTTACTCATCCTAGTAAAAGTTTATGAAAATTATAGTATTTTAATATAAGCCTACTACCAAGTTGTAAGTCACATAAATCCTTAACTGTGTTATGATTATCTATAGATGGTATTAATACTCTTAGTGTATTATATTGAGGAAAGTTGTTATGCCTCACCTAAATATGCATATTATTATACAATAACATCGATAATAGCTATACATGGCAAATAAATACAATAGTAAAATAAAATTGAAATAACTAGGGGTTAACCAAAAGAGTATGGACTATTTAAGAAAAAAAAAGTGATAAGCTAGACTTATTTATGAAACACAAGACCAAAAATCTCTTAATTTAGAATATTAAAACTTTTAGAATTTATGGTTTCCCTATTTACTAAGTCCATTACTAGGTGTCTTTTGCTAGGGCCAATTATGGTTTTAGCCTTAAAAAGAAGTAGATCCAATTATTTTTGGAACTAAGCCCAATAACCCTAATTAAGGTAATTAACCTATGAACTAGTGTAATTCATTTCAATTGTGATCTAATTTCTTTAATTTAAATCAATTGTGATATACCTATTTTACATCCAATTACTTATCTTAGCCCATTTATTTTGTCAAATCTAAGTCAAGTTCAATTTAGATCTTTAATTATTTTTAGGCCTTGTTTTGCATGAGGCCTATTTAGGTTACTTAATTTTCGTAAGACCCCTTTATGGTATGGGCCCTAAAGGAGAAATGGGCCCAAATTATTTTTGGGATTTAGTCCACAAGTTCATTTAAGTCTAATTAAGTCTAGTTAAAATTCATTTACCAACTTAACTCTCAATTTGGTCCAATTTGGTTAATTAAGTTAACTAGGCCTAATTACTTCAATTATGAATTGTCACATGGACCACCCATGAGAAAAGGTATTGGGTTAGTCCATGAGTCTATTTGAGCAGGTCACTTGGGATTGGGCTAACCTTGGCCCAATGTGTTTAACTTATCTAATCTATATATTAAATTATTCAAATTCATTTTTCTGGAAGCTTATAACTTGAAAGGGCCATAACTTTGTCATTTTAGGTTCAAATTGAGTCAAACCTAAGCTATTTTAGTCCTAACCACTTCCACCACCTAATCATCATAACAATCCACATTTTAGTCATTTTAGGCCTCCTAAAATTTTCCAATCAATCCAAACACGAAATTTCTACTTAAAAGCCCATAACATGGTTACTTTAAGTCTAAATCAATCCAAACCAAAGCCCCTTTGTTCCTAGTCACTTCTTGTCTCTAAATCATCATTTACACCAACAATTAAAGTAAAATAGAATTAATTAAAATAGTCCCAAAACATCTAAAATATATAATTATATTTAACATTCAATCAATTCATCTTTAATTTAGCTTTTAGGCATCATTTTACATCGAAAATAGCATATGATCATTCATTTGACTTATTGTAGCATCTAATTACCCCAAATTCATCACAATTAACATGAATTTTTAGATTTAACCATCAAGAACAAAATAGGAGTGGCAGTCCAAAATTATTAGAATTAACATGCAATTTCTCTTCCTATTTGACTCTTTAACCGACTAACTTTTATCTAAGCCTTATATTACTAAGCAAACTTCAAATCAACTTAAATTTTAACTTCAACCATACACGAAGCATGCAAAAAAAAAAAAAAAAGTTATAAGACCCATTACTTTGTTTACAAGCCAACTCATCAATTTACATTAAACTTGTATACTAACCATCACATATCTACCAATTAATTCCTAAATTGTTACTTAATCAACAAATCATCACACAAACCACCAATTAAACATATTTTAGCACCGAAAGCACAAATTGAATAATGATTTAACCTTCTATATGTGGTGGCATTGCTTTCACATCCTCAAACATGCACATTTCTCCCTAAATTCAACTTTCAAACCTTGAATCCTTGTCTACACATTGAATTATCTCATTTTGGAAAAACATTTAGCCCTAAACTTTGTAAATTTCTTCTTAATTGACTTCAAATTTTTCTTTTTTTAATCCATTGACCTTTCAGATCAATTTAGAGAATTTTCAAAGGTAGCAAAGAATTTGATCATGGGAAGAAATCTAATGTAGAAAAAGTTAAGAAACACAGAAGAACTTAGTTGGAAGTATGTTTGGTCCATCAAGAAGAATGCCTTATGGTTCTAGTTTGAAATGCAAGTTAACTCCCAAACCATTAAGTGATTTTCATTTTCAAGATAAAGTTATTCCTCTTCTAATAAATAGACCAAGACCATTAGGAAAAATACTTTTGGTAGGCACAATAAAAGAAGCATCCATTAGTATTGAAGAATATTTACATGAGTGAATATTGATTTAAATGGACATTATTTCAAATCTTTTGGATTAGGAAGGTGAATGCTACAAAGCTTAAAGAATTAGGAATGTAGTCATTTATAAGTTATTTTGTTTTCTAATGGATAGTTATTTTATTCTATTTTAGTACTTTTCTTTTCATGATAGTTACTATATATCCATTTATAAATACTGAGGTAACCATACACATGAGATAATCAATTGTTATCCTTTGAATATTGATATTATTGGCACTTTTTGAATATTGTTTGTCACCTTTCATCTTGTTGAAAGCAGTTGTCCTTATTGATCTAATCAGTTAAGATATTCTTTTGATTATGATCATCTCTTTTCAATTGATTTAGTTGTGAGTCATATCAATTATTACAATTAAACTTGTTTGATTTCCATAAATTGTAGGTCATATTAGTTGTGAAGTTCAAACACCCCTTTTCCAATTCAACTACTTGTTAATATCCTTCCATTTCAATTTTCTTAAAAAATAAAAATCCACAAAAATATTTCCTTTTAGTCAAGTTAAACCCAAAAGTACCAAAAGATTCAAACTTTGTTTGCATGTTGCACTTTTGGACCAAATCCTAACTCCAACTTAGCAATTTAGGCTCATCATTTTGGTATTAAAGAACTTGGCTCATATGCTTCTTTCTAAGTTTCTTAGCTCACTATTTCATTTCAATTTCAATATTATAGAGTAGGAGAAATGGGTTAAAGATTCAATTGTGTAAGAGTTACAAAGCGGTTAGTTAGATTGTAGCGGTACTTAATTGAATTTAGTAATGAAATTACAATATGTCGAGTAAGAGTGTTAATTCTAGTGATAAAGGTACTAGTGGTAATGTTTAGAGGAGAGGATGGAATGTTGCAGCTAACAAAGTGAGTTAACAATTAACAAACCTTGTAAATATTATGTGCACAATGATCATTGTATCGATCAAGAATGTCTGCAAGCTCATAAACATACACGGTCGGATGCACGGCCGTATATTGTGTCAGATAGCTCTCAGAAACATACACGGTAGGATACACGGTCAGAAGGCATGGCCGCGTATTGTGTCAGATAGCTCCCAGAAACGTACACGGCTTAATACACGGCTAGAAGGCACGGCTGTGTAACACGGCCGTGAATATTGAGATATTTGTTTCATGATTTATTTTGTAAATATAGCATGTATATTTTGTATTTTATATTTTGGTAGAGGAAGATTTGTTTTCCTAGTTTGTAAGATATAGTTGCTTGGAAAAGATATTCTCTTGATGTATATATATACTTGAACATGAATTATGAAAAGGCATTCAACTAAAGTTTCTCAAAAGTTGTTATGGTATCAGAGCTACACAACTGAGTATTGTATTGAATCCATAGTTTTTCTTTTATCCTTGGAATTACTGGTTTGTTCTTGGTTTTCTTTGGCTTTAGGTTGATTAATTCCAATCAACAATTTTCTTGATAATCAAGTTGTAAGTGACAATTCTGTTTAGAATGTCTTCTAAGAAAACACATGGAATCTTAGCTATTAAATTTACGGTAAAGAATTATGCAGCATGGGAATTTCAGTTCAAGATGTTTTTGAAAGGGAAAGAGCTTTGGGGTCATATTGATGGGTCTTCTCCAGCTTCTACAGAGTCGAAAGATCGTGGTCAATGGGAGGCAAAGGCTGCTCGGATTGTTTCTTGGATTTTGGGATCTATTGAGGTTCATATGGTGAACAATTTACGATCCTTTGGGACAGTAAAAGAAATGTGGGAATACTTGAAGCGCGTCTACAATCAAGATAATACTGCAAGGCATTTTCAATTGGAACTTTATATGAGTAATTATAGTCAAGGTAATCTCTCAACTGAACAATATTATTCTGGCTTTCTTAATTTATGGAGCAAATATTCTAGTATTATCTATGCTAAGGTGTCAAAGGAGAATTTGGCTAGTCTTCAGGTTGTTCATGAAGTGAGTCGTCGTGATCAGTTTTTGATGAAGCTCAGGCTTGAATTTGAAACTGCTTGGGCTAGGTTGCTGAATAGAGATCCAGTTCCTTGTTTGGATGTATGTTTTGGTGAATTGCTACGCGAGGAACAAAGATTGGTAACACAAGCCGCTATTGGTGCAACTAGTGGATCATCTAGAATAGTTAATGTTGCATATGCTGCTCAGACCCGAGGGAAGGGAACAATGCAGTGTTATAGCTACAAAGAATTTGGTCATATTGCCCGTCATTGTAGTAAGAAGTTCTGTAATTATTGCAAGCAAAACGGACATATTATTAAAGAGTGTCCTACAAGGCCTCAAAATAGAAGGCAACAAGCTCTTCATGCTACGGTATTTAACTCTTGCAATCTTGGTTCGACATCCATAATTGCCGGCAATAATCAATCTGTTCTCACACCAGATATGGTCCAACAGATGATTCTCTCTACCTTCTCTACTCTTGGTCTTCAAGGGAAAGGTAAGACTACTAATTATGTTCCTTGGTTTGTTGATTTCGGCACCATAAATCATATAACTGGAACATCAAATTTATTGCATAATCAATGTCCTTATACTGGTACTCAACATATTCAGGTTGCTGATGGAAATAATATTCCAATTACGAAAATTGGTGATATTAGCTCCTCCTTTTGACATGTCTTGGTTTCTCCTAAATTATCTACTAACTTACTTTCTATTGGTCAAATGATGGATAATAACTGTGATGTCCACTTTTCTCGTGATGGTTATACTGTGTAGGATCAGGTGTCGAGGAAGGTGATAGCGAAGGGGCCTAAAGTGGGTAGGTTATTTCCATTACAATTTACCGTTCCTCGGACTTTGTCATTAGCTTCTTTAGTTGTTGAAAATAAGGCTGACATTTGGCATAGACGCTTAGGTAATCCAAATAATGTTGTTTTGACTCATTTGTTGCAAAGTGGTGTTCTTGGTTCCATAGATAACAGTTTATTAGTTTATTGTTCTCTTTGTAAACTGGGCAAAAGTAAGACATTGCCTTTTCCTGTTTTAGGTAGTTGTGCCAATAAATGTTTTGACATTATTCATAGCGATGTTTGGGGAATTACACCGATTATTTCACATGCTCAGTATAAATATTTTGTAACATTTATTGACGATTACAGTCGATTCACATGGATTTATTTTTTGCATTCTAAAGCAGACGTGTTTACTGTGTTTTAAACCTTTGTGAAATATATTGAAACTCAGTTTTCCACTTGTATTAAAATCTTACGGTCCGATAATGGTGGTGAATATATTTCTCATGAGTTTCAAGCATTTCTTTATAACAAGGGTATTGTTTCACAACGTTCATGTCCTTATACACCTCGGTAGAATGGAGTTGCCGAACGAAAAAATCGACATTTGTTAGATGTGGTGCGCACATTGTTGTTAGAATCTTCTGTTCCAGCTATGTTTTGGACCAAAGCTTTATCTACTGTAGTTTATCTGATTAATCGCTTACCATCCCAACAATTGAAGTTTGATTCTCCCTATCAACGAATATTTGGTAAACATCCTAATTATCATATGCTACATACTTTCGGATGTGTTTGTTTTGTCCATTTACCTATCCATGAACGTCATAAGTTGTCAACCCAGTCTATTCGATGTGCCTTTATGGGTTACAGTCCTAATCATAAAGGTTTTATGTGTTATGATTTGATTAATAATCGATGGCGTATCTCTCGGGATGTGATTTTCTTTGAACATAAATACTATTTTCAGCAACATCTTTCGACATCTGATACTGTTGTACTTCCTCACTTTGATGATTCTTCTTTTGATAAACGGTTCAAGCCTGAACTTGTCCTTCTCGACCCTGCTCCTGAAAATGCTCCAATGATTCTTTATTGATCAACTCGGCACATTCGTCCTCTAGATAGATATGGCTATTTTGCAATTTTAACTAATACTACAATTCATACCTCTTATTCTCAGGCTGCTAAACAGACTTGCTGGATAAAAGCCATACAAGAGGAACTTCAAGAACTTCAAGACAATCACACTTGGGATATTGTTTCATGTCCTACTGGTGTTAAACCCATTGGTTGTAAATGGGTTTATTCTCTTAAGCTCCGATCTGATGGTTCCCTTGACAGATATAAGGCAAGGTTGGTAGCTCTTGGCAATCGACAGGAATATAGAATTGATTATGAAGAGACCTTTGCACCTGTGGCTAAGATGACAACTGTCCGGCTTGTTCTATCTATTGCTGCATCTAAAGGATAGTTCTTACGACATATGGATGTTAAGAATGCATTTTTGCATGGGGACCTCAAGGAAGATATCTATATGACTCCTCCTCCAGGATTGTTCTCTACACCTTCACATGATGTTTGTAAGCTCAAACGGTCTATATACGGTTTGAAACAGGCTCCACAGGCCTGGTTTGAAAAGTTTCGTAATACTCTTCTCAGCTTCTCTTTTATTCAAAGTCAGTATGATTCTTCATTATTCCTTTGCAAGACTGACAAGGGAATTGTTTTGTTGTTAGTCTATGTTGATGATATTGTCATCACAGGATCTAATACTCAATTGATGTCTCAGTTACAAAAGCGTCTTCAAGGTTCTTTTCATATGAAGGATTTGGGATCGTTAACTTATTTCTTAGGTCTTGAGGTTCACTCTTCTTTTGTTGGTATTTTTCTTCATCAACATAAATATACTAAGGAACTTATTGCTTTAGCTGGTATCCATGAGGGTCGTCCTGTTGATACTCCTTTGGAAGTGAATGTTAAATATCAACGAAATGATGGTGACTTTCTATCTGATCCATGTCTATATCGACAACTTGTTAGAAGTCTCAATTATCTAACTATTACACGTCCTGATATTTCATTTGCTGTGCAACAAGTTAGTCAATTTATGCAAGCACCTACACATCTTCATTTAGCAGCAGTTTGCCGTATTGTTAGGTATTTAAAAGGGACTTCTCAACGTGGTTTATTCTTTTCTGTGGAGTCTCCTATTCACTTAACAACCTATAGTGATGCTGATTGGGCTAGTTGTTCTGATACACGTCGATCTATTATTGGTTGGTGTATGTTTCATGGTAACTCTTTAATTTCTTAGAAGAGTAAGAAACAAGATCGTGTGTCTAAGTCTTCTACTAAGTCCGAATATCGTGCTATGTCGTCTGCTTGTTCTAAGATCATTTGGCTTCGAGGTTTGTTGGCTGAGGTTGGTTTTCCTTAACTTGGGTCTACCTCTCTTTATGTAGATAATACTAGTGCTATCCAGATTACTACTAATCCTGTCTTTCATGAGCATACGAAACATATTGAAGTGGACTGTCATTTTATTCGAGAAGCTTATGATAATGGTGTTATTTCTCTTCCTCATATCTCTTCTGATCTTCAAATGGCTGATATATTTACTAAGGCTCTTTCTCGGCAGCGTCATCAATTTCTTATTGGAAAATTGATGCTTCTTGATCAGTCAGCATCAATTTGAGGGGGGATATCAATCAAGAATGTTTGGAAGCTCAAAAACATATACGGCCGGATGCACGGCCAGAAGGCACGACCGTGTATTGTGTCAGATAGCTCCTAGAAACATACACGGCCGGATACACGGTCAGAAGGCATGGCCGTGTATTGTGTCAAATAGCTCCCTAAAACATACATGGCTTGATACACAGCTAGAAGGCACAACCGTGTAACACGACCGTGAATATTGAGATATTTCTTTCGTGATTTATTTTGTAAATATGGCATGCATATTTTGTATTTTATATTTTAGTAGAGGAAGATTTGTTTTCCTAGTTTGTAAGATATAGTTGCTTGGAAACGATACTCTCCTGATGTATATATATACTTGAACATGAATTATGAAAAGGCACTCAGCCAAAGTTTCTCAAAAGTTGTTACATTGCACAACATACATTGATTCAAACTCTAGGGAAAAACACAAGGGGTAGAAATAAGAATGAAGGTGTATGCTAAAATGATGGAAGGCATGCTAGAACAAATGATGAGTTGTTAGAAGGAGAAGTAGATAATTTTACTGCAAAAGATGTAGTTGAAGTGAACCAACCACTATGTGGGTTGGAGACTATCTAATTAAAGATTCCTAAATTTGATGGTCATGGATTTCTAGATGATTACCTAGATTGGGGGCAATAAGTAGAAATATTATTTATGTGTTACAAATATGACAAGCTAAACAAAACCAAAATGGTTGCCTTGGAGTTTACTAGGTATGCATCATCATGTTGGAGGAATGAAATGATTCAAAAGAGAAAAAATGAATAAGCAAAGGAGACAACATGGAACATGACAAAAAGGGTGATAAGAAAGAGTTTTGTACCTAAATAGTACAAATACGAGCTATATAAGAGATTGTAAAATTTGAGATAAGAGGGAATGTTTGTGGAGGATTATAAACAAAAGTACAAGACTTTTCTAATAAGATGCAAAATAAGAGATTATTTAAAAAAAAAAAATCAAGGTTCACTTTAAAATGGAAATATGAAATTATAGATATGGTGGAACTACAATCTTATGAAACTTTAGATGATGTAATAAAGTGATAATTTAGAGTTTAGTGGAAAAGACTGAGGACTAAAGGTCAATTGATTAATCATGTTAGTAAATCAAAAGCTGCATGGAAGAAGTAAAAACAAAAGGATGTAGAACTTAAGAAGGAGGAGCATAGAAGTTCTGAGAAAGGTGAAGTTAGTAAGTTAAACTTATCTATGTAGGAAACTGATCATAAGTATCTCGAAAGGAAGACAAGTGAGATTAAATGCTTCAATTGCTTGGGACTTAAACATCTTGCTTTCAAATGTCTAAATAGAAGAGTTATGGCTTTATAAGGAGAAGTTCCAAAAATGGATGTGAGAGTGAAGAGGAGATAGATGATGTTGAGGCTAGACTTAAAGAGTTTGATGAAGAAAGGGATGACACTTAAGGAGCAAAAGGTAACATTACATCTTTAGTGGTTAGGCAATGATTACATACTAATGCTTCAGAAGAGGACAAGTAGAGAGAGAATTTATTTTATGACTAAGGGAATTGTCACAGGTAAACAATATTCTTTTATTGTTGATGGAGGTCATTACACTAATCTTATCTATAGTGCCTATGACAATAGTGTAGGGTTGAAAGTTATACCACATCATAAGACATATGATTTACATAGGTTTGGTGCAAAAGAATCATAAAAGTTAATAAGAAGGTCAAGGTTATTGTCAAGATTAGCAGCTACAAAGCTGAAGTGGAATGTGATGTTGTCTCAATGGATGTTGCCAATGTTATGAGCAAAGAACACACTTCTTCCTATGATCCTAGTTGAAGTAAAGAGAGAACATAAGAAGAAGTATTGTGATATTCCCCCAAAATTTTAATTTCTTTATTTCATCTATTTAAGAATATCACATTGCATTTCTTATTAGAGTGTTTTCTATATATAAGATGTATCATGCATGATTTTAATGGTAAGTAGATACGTTCCTATGAATAATTCTATGTTGATTTGAATCAACCTCACATGTTATGCAATTTTATGTCCATAGTAGATTTTATTCATGGATGCACAGACTCTAATAGATTATGAGTATAACTATTCTTTTAAGTTATTTTCCTTTGAATAATTCTATGTTGATTTGAATCAACCTCACATGTTATGAAATTTTAAGTTCATAGTACATTTTATTCATGGATGCATGGACCCCAATAGATTATGAGTATAACTATTCTTTTAAGATCAACTTGTTTGAAGAACACGCAACCCTATTTGACAAAAAAACACATGATTATTCATAGAATGTCCATTCATTTCTAAACCTATGATTGTGTACATTAACAAAATCATATAATTATTCATATAAAGTCCATTCATTCCCATGCCCATTATTAGAAAAGAAATTAATTTTACAAATGCATAAAAACAATATTAACCAATTAATTCAAAATAGTTATCAAAAGATTTTGGTTGAATTACAATCTAAACAAAATTTTCATGCATCCTTTCACTAGCATTTTAATATTTGGATGATAAAACAATTGTGCTTTTAGGAAGGTTGATCAAAGTAGAAAAACTCCATGTGGGAATGCAATTTCTCTCCTCTACTATAGAGAATTTAGTGCTACTAAAACAAATTAATTTTTAATTTGACATATTCCCCCACATGTCACCTAGGTTGACAATGCTTTAATCAATGCAAGCAATTTTTAGCATGTTGTCAATGAGAAAAGAATCTAAAAGATAAATGCTCCAATAGTACATAAGTTTTAACTACCTTGAATACCAGATTGGACCATGCCATCTTCTGATGCATCAGTTAATGCTAATATAGAGAAAGCTGTAATAGGTGGAATACTAGTTGATAACATAGGGAAAATTATAGCATGTTATTCCAATCTAATTATACTATCATCAATAGTTAAAGTAAAATTATGGAGGACTGGAATCAAGTTGAAAGTAGCAAAATCACATAATGTCAAACGAATCCATATCATTATCAATTCTTATGTAGTTGTCCATTTTTTAAAAGATTTTACTATTGTTGATTATTTGTTATGTGGTAATGTTCTTGTTTCCATGGTAAAATTGCAACAATTTGAGGATGTTGTTCTTCAACTTACTTTTAAGGAAAATAATTTTGTTGATCGATGTTTTAGCAAAAGTAATTGTAAATATAGAGTGACTATGTCTTTTTACTGATGCTTGCTTTTGGAGCTAATTGATAAAAGGTTGTATGTAGATAAGGGCACGAGTTAAGTACTAAACTAAACCCAACCCTATGATGGTGGTTTTGGAATCTCTAATTAACCTGCTAGTTTCGTGGGTCCTTAGTGATTTAATTGTACAAACTTATAGAACCAATGGGTTTAGACTTGCAAAGGGACAAAAAATAGAGGAACACAGCTTTTTGCAAGAAGGAATCTCTTCAATGTGAAAAGAAATGTGAAAGGGGAAGAAAAGACATAAATTGAAAGGCCAATAATTCATGCACCAAACTTTTGGTTAGGTATGAATTAAAAGGACATTTGACACAACGAGTCCCCAGCAATGAGTGAAAGAAATGATAGGTGGAATGTCTCCTATGCAAAGTGAATTCTAAAGGAAAAATTTATATTCAAGTGAAGAAATGCAAACAAATTAAACCACTCATATGAATTATAAAGTGAACATTTTATAATGTTTTCATTTTCTCCTATACAATGGATTCACTGAAACATCTCTCCTTCTTACATTCACTCATTCTCATCACACTCATTTGCTCTCTAATATTTGCTCTTCTTTCACATTACTTCTAGTGTCTAACTCTCACTCATTCATTTTAAGTTTTTTTGCATTTGATTGCCAACTTTGCATTGAAGAACTTTTTTTATTGTCTTAGTTTTTTTATTTTTTTTCTATTTCACATTAAAAAAAAAATTTACAAATTATTTTTTTTTGACATATAAAACAACAAGCTTTTTCTATCGTGGTTCTAACTCTAGCGAGAAGTCAAGCATTAGCAATGACAAGGGTAAGAGAAAGGAAGTAGAAATGAAGCATTAATACATCCATGACATTGATGATGAATATGATTTTTATGACTTCAATGTTAAGGGAGAAATGTTTGACTACAATCTACCTCCTAAGTTGGAGTACATTATGCCATAAAGTATGCAATTCGGTTTACAAAATTACCTAATGAGGAGCAATTGCAAGAACAACCAGAAGAGGAAATGCGAAAGCAACCTAATTAAATTAACCCCATCAATAGGTTACCTAGACCTCATAAGTTTAATATTTTTACTAAGCATTTTCCTAAAGTTACATGTGAAGATGGCAATATCTTAGCCTATTGCAACCACCGCATTGCAAATTACGGATGAAAAAGGAAGATGGCTATGATACATTTAACAAACACTTAAAGTTGAAACACCTAACAGAGTTTGGGTTAGAGAAATCATGGCAGCAAATTTTTGCTAGGTAC
The DNA here is from genome assembly GCA_037954665.1 of Laguncularia racemosa. Classification (NCBI taxonomy): domain Eukaryota; kingdom Viridiplantae; phylum Streptophyta; class Magnoliopsida; order Myrtales; family Combretaceae; genus Laguncularia; species Laguncularia racemosa. Next base: position 18,873 of record JBBMOL010001813.1, read on the forward strand.
TCGATATTGAACCCAACATCATTATTTGGCTTTAGTATGGTGCACCTTCCCTTTAGTATAGGTAGTAATTCATTTCATATAAGAAATGAGCAATGAACTTTAAAACTTAGTGAACACAAGTTGTATTCTAAAACCATGCATAGAGGAAATGTTCAACATTATCATTTTAGAAAACGAGAACTAATTAGTAAGTTTAATACATTAGATACAAAAGTTTTGATATGTTTTGATATATGGATAGATAGCTAACAACAAAATTTCTATGTGGGAATTATGTTATACTAGATAGATGAAACATGGGTATTTGATAAAAGATTACTGTCATTTCATAAGTTCAACGATAGACACATTGTAGAAAACATCTTTTGGATAATAAGTACTATTTTGGATAAGTATGGTTTGATGAAAAAATCTTCTCCATTGGTTTCAATAATGCTATAGCAAATACCATGACAATTCCTTAGTTGCAAAGTCTTTTCTAGCTATAGCCTGGTGGAACCTTCTTTCACGTATATTGTATATGCCACATTTTCAATTTGTGCATTAGAGACAATGCACCCACTTTAGATATCAAAATGTCTCCTATTAAATTAATAATTAATTTTATGTTAGATATCCCTTCTGTGAATAAGGCATGGAAAAATTTTTGTATGGACATTCGATTGAGATTAAAGAACTTAAAAGTGATGTGTGAAACAGGTAGAATTCAACTTATGAGATTTTGCAAAGCATAGTTCCATACAAAGATGCGCTTTGTAAATTCGCTATGTTGAATATAGTAGATATTAAACTTATGAACTTTACACCATGCATCTTTGTATGAAATGGTGCTTTGCAAAAGTTCATAAGTTGAATTGCACCTATTTCACACATACTTGTTAATTCTTTTTGGGTCTTAGTTGATTGTCCATATAAAATTTGCTCCATCCCTTATTGATAGAAAATTTATCTAAATATAATCAATAACTATTTTAATAGGAGACATTTTAATATCTAAAGTGGTTATACCATTTTTAACACACAAACTTAAAATGTGGCATGCACAGCATACATGAAAAAAGTTTCCACCAAGCTGTGACTAGCAATGACTTTGCAATTTAGGATTCGACATGGTATTTGCTATAGCATTATCGAAAACATTAGAGAATATTTTTCATCAAACCATACTCATCCAAAATAATACATATTGTCCTGATAATATTTTGTGCAACGTGTCTATCATTAAATTTACAAAGTGATAGCAATCTTTTATTCAATACCTATATTTCATCTATCTATTGTGAGGTGATTTCCATATATGAATTTTGAGCAAATTATCTTTTTTTTTTTTTTAATTACTATTTAAATGCGTTTCACTTTCGAAGATGCAGCCCCTTTTGCCTTTCTTACATCCAAAGGTGAGTTATATACACTCCTTTTCTTCCGATTTCGAAAATTGATCAGTCATGTTTGATAATAAATCCATAACTTTTTATTTTATTTTACTTTGGCCAGTAATGAATCCATAACATTAACAATGCTAAAACAGTTAACCCCTTACTATCAAGATTACGAACGACTAAAGTGGGCTAACATTGAAACACTTTACAGGTATATGAGAGACACTAATATCAGAATCTATATGCGACGTGCAAAATCTAAAAATCCTTTATTAGTTTATATATATATAGAGAAAAAATAACAAAAAAAAAAAACTTCTACTGTTATATAACTCTACTTCTAGCAATGGATTTAACCGAGAGTAGAGGTATTCACACTGCCGCTTGCACAAAAATATTATTCTCTACAAGGACTTCAATTATATACCCCCTCTATTCTTCTTGGTCTAAGGATACGGGGCCAGTGAAAAGCCATGGTATTAATAATTGTTCATTTTATTGCAATTATCAAATCACAATATAACTGTATTACATCAAGAGTATTTACCGCAATTCATTTCTAATTAACGAAAACTTATAATTTATCATTTAAATTGCTTCCAGTAGAACAATTGGTCCACTTTTTTTTTTTTTTTGGAATAAATTAAGTTTACCCTGAAGTAACTATTAACATAATTTAGTACCCACTCAAATTTTAATAATCTTATTCCTGTTAATTGTACTATTGTGTGCTACTGTTTAAGTTTCTAGGCACAAAAATAATGCCTATCTAATTGCAATGATCATTGATCGTCAGCAACAAAACCACAATAAAATAAGTGCTGCACAGTAAATGATAAATGTCTTGGTCTTGTGAAAATGACCTTAATCATAAAATATGTTGGCCTAGATATCTCATCAAGGCGATTTTAGATCATAAAACTTCATAAAATTCCACTAATGTTCTGGACATTTTTTTTTTTTATTAATAAGATTTTATTACAAAATATATATGAATAGGACAAATGAGATCATAATTATTGAAATTTTCTATTCTCATTTGGCCCCTACCATGAAAACCTCTATTTAATTAGTTAAGTATGTTGCTAAGGTCATAATAGTTAAAAAAAAAAAAAAACTCTAGTCTTTTTTGCAATACTTTAGAATTATAATAATGATTTGGGGATATTTATATATTTTCAACAGCTATAAAAAAATAAAATCACAATTTAAAAATCTAAAGAATTCTACTATATCTAATGATTAATTTAACATATACATGCGATCATATTTAAAAAAGGAATAAACAAAGAAAAAAACGAAGCAGCAAAATGCTACCTTAAGGTTTTAAGAAGAATGGTAAAAAGCATGAAGTTATAAATGACTGTAGGCATTTTATTATCAACAATAACATTTAATATGAAACGTGTTCCATTTAAGCGTTTTTGATACCTTCCCACATAAAAAAAAATAAAAATAATGTATTCTCCACCAACTATATATCATGGTGTGACACCATCTAATGATTTTCATGTTTCTTGTTTAGCTAAGCTAATCCAAAGAAATTGGCTACCAGGAAGATTACAATACAAAGGTTGTGGGATTTTTCAATTTCAGTAATCATTTAATATAAAAAAAATGTCATTGTAAGACTAAAAGTCATTGGTTGTTCTACCGATGCCTACGTTTCGGGGATATGCTTGTCTTGATTGATTTGAGTGTAGAATGTCTAAATATTGTTATTTTGCTGCAATTTAATCCTCAACAAATAATTCCTAGCACATGAAACTCCAATTACCTCAAATCTATGGACATGTCTGTCTCGTGTGAAGTTTGCACTGAGATGCTTATAGATTGTACCAACTTGATGGAGACAGGGGACACACGGCCTGAACACACGGCCGTGCTATAAATGGTGCTATAAATGATGAGGACTGAGGCTGACACGGTTCCGGGCACGGCTTGAGACACGGCCTGGACATAGTAGGGTTTGGACATAGTGGAGGACAGAGGCTGACACGGTTCCGGGCACGGCTTGAGACACGGCTTGCAGAACTGTCACAGACTCTAACACGGTTCCGGGCACGGCTTGGGACACGGCTTGCAGAACTTTCACAGAAGCTTACACGGGTTAAGACACGGCTTGGGATACGGCCGTGTACTACACTCGTCATATGCCCAGACGCGTATATTACTATTTATTTCCACGTGTACGTTTAGATTTTTCCCCTTTTAGGTATTTTACGGGGCCATATAAATACTCTTTTGTCAGATAGATTAGGGTGACGTTTTAATATACATTTGAATACACTTTGAGAGAGAGTTTTCTCCAATTTTCGGGTTGTGCGCAACCTAATTTGCATCAAAGCGTGTGTCTTTGTTGTGTGAAACCAATCCAATTTCGGATTCGTTTCATTTTAGCTTCCGTGCTGCGTCAGTTTGGTATCAGAGCAAGGTTATTTCCTGCGGAGATGTCGGCTAACGACGGTGTTGATGGCGGTCGTGTTCTTGACGGTGTTCAAGATGCGAGGTTTCAAGGGAACCATCAATGGGTTCCTAGGGCAGAGTTCGACGCAATGCATCAGAAGGTCGGGCGTATGGAATGGCACCTTGATGAACTGATCGAGCGTTTCGATGCTCTGGTGGTTGACCCCAATAGGGTTGGGGGCGCTGGCAGAAATCCACCACGTGCGGTGGAGGAATTCGGGGGACGCGTGATCCGACCTGTCGTTGAGAACAGGTGGGGGCGTGTGGAGAGTGAAGAGTCCAGCGAAGAGAGTGATGATACGTACGGAAGTAGACCGCGGCGAGGACGTGGTGGAAGAGGCGGTGGTCATCGGATGGCTCCTCATGGAAACTATCCTAGAGAATTTGATCACAGGAGGAACCGTGGGGGTTATGATCACGGGGATGGCGGAGACTACCGGTTGAAGGTTGATATTCCTTGGTTCGATGGTAGTCTCAACATCGAAGGCGTCCTGGATTGGTTGGCAGAAGTGGACCGGTTCTTCGACTACATGGAAATTCCCGAGGGCCGTCGGGTAAGGCTGGTGGCGTGCAGGCTGAAGAGTGGTGCTTCGGCATGGTGGGAGAGATTGCAAAGTAGGAGGCAGCGGGAAGGAAGGCACCCGGTAAGGTCATGGTATCGCATGACGCAGCTGCTGCAACATGACTTCCTCCCGCCGGATTACGAGCAGATATTGTTCCAACAATATCAGCGGTGCCGCCAAGGACAATGTTCCGTGCATGAGTATACGGCGGAGTTCGTGAGGCTAGCAGAGCAGAATGATTTGAGGGAGAGCGAGGGTCAGCAAGTTGCGAGGTATGTAGAAGGGCTAAAATTACAAATCAAAGATAAGATTGGGGTGACGATGGTGAGAACCCTCGTTGAAGCAAAGAACTTGGCTCTCCGAGCCGAGCTTGTGTTGCAGGAGCAAGGGAGTAGATACGGGGGAGGACGGAAAGGGTATGTAGGCGAAGCTTTAGGTGGTGGTAGTCGACCGATACTTGAGAAAAGTCGAGTTACACCATACAAACCAACGGAGGACATGTCTAGGAGGGAGGAGAAAAGTGAGGGGAAGAAGCCGATGGAGCCGAAAGGAGTTCAAAGACAGAACAATCCCTATGCCAAACCCATATTGGGCAAGTGTTTCCGATGCAACCAACCGGGTCATCGATCAAACGAATGCCCAGCGAGGAAGAGTGTCAACATCCTCGATAGGGAAGATGATGAGGAAATTTGCTGTGAGCCCGATGGGGAGGGAGAGTACTATGAGGAAAAAGAAGAAGCAGCGGAGCCATCATATGTAATTCGGCGTTTGATGCTCACTCCAAAGCAAGAAGAGTTCACGCAGAGGCACCAATTGTTTCGTACACGGTGTACGATCATGGGGAAGCTATTTGAGTTGATAGTAGACAGCGGCAGTTGCGAGATAATCATAGGAAGGGAGGTTGTAACACAACTGCAGTTGCCCGTTGAGAAGCACCCGAATCCTTATACTATTGGCTGGATCAAGGCCGCCGAGAAAATTGAAGTTAAGGAGAGATGCAGGGTACCTTTCTCAATAGGGAAGTACCGGGATGAAGCATTCTGCGACATTGTAGACATGGATGCTTGCCACATCTTGTTTGGGAGGCCATGGCAGTTTGACGTGGATGCGCAACATGCGGGCAAAGAAAATGTCTACCGGTTGGAGAAGGAGGGTGTGAAGTACACCTTATTACCATTGAAGAGGGAAGGACGTGCTAAAGGGAAGAAGGTCGAGAGTCGCTCATTCTTAACTGTCACTCAATCCGAGAAGGAAGTGATGGACGACTTGAGGGAATCGCGAGTAGTACACGCCCTCATCGTGAAAGGAGTGACCGAAGGAGGGGAGGAACTTGATAGAGAAGTGCCAGGGGCGGTGAAGGATCTTCTTGAAGAGTTCAAGGAAGTGATCCCAGACGACCTACCCGAGGGACTACCTCCTTTAAGGGATATTCAACACCAGATTGACCTGGTGCTCGGGGCTAGTCTCCCAAACCTCTCGCATTACAGAATGAGTCCCAAGGAAGCCAGGATTCTCCAGGAGAAGGTCCAAGAGCTTTTGGACAAAGGTTTCATCCGGGATAGCCTAAGCACATGTGCGGTTCCGGCATTGTTAACTCCCAAGAAAGATGGGAGTCGGAGGATGTGTGTTGATAGCCGAGCTATCAACACGATTACCATAGGGTATAAATTCCCTATACCCCGCATTGAGGATATGTTGGACCATTTGAGTGGCGCTACTATTTTCTCCAAGATAGACTTGCGGAGTGGATATCACCAGATTTGAATCCGTCCTGGAGACGAGTGGAAAACGGCGTTTAAGACCAAGGAGGGGCTGTATGAGTGGCTAGTGATGCCATTTGGGCTGAGTAACGCACCGAGCACCTTCATGAGAGTAATGAACCAGGTATTGAAACCTTTCAATGGTCGTTTTCTTATTGTGTACTTTGACTATATTCTGATATACAGTAAATCCGAAGAAGAACACTTAGAACATCTAAGGTGTGTGTTATCTACATTAAAGGCGAATAAGTTGTTCGCTAATCTTAAAAAGTGCACCTTTATGTCAAGACGACTGTTGTTCCTAGGGTTTGTTGTTAGTAGTGAGGGAGTGATGGTAGATGACGAGAAGGTAAAAGCAATTAGGGAATGGCCTGTTCCAAGAATCGTAACGGAATTGAGAAGCTTCCTCGGCTTAGCCAGTTTCTACAGAAGGTTCATTAGGAATTTTAGTACTGCTGCTGCACCCTTGACCGAATGCCTAAAGAAGGGAAAGTTCCAATGGGGCGAAGAATCTAACTTGAGCTTCATGAACCTGAAGCAGAGATTGTGTAGCGCGCCTGTACTAGCTCTACCAGACTTTGAAAAATTGTTTGAAGTGGATTGCGATGCTAGTGGGGTCGGAGTAGGTGCAGTACTATTACAGGAGAAGAGACCAATAGCCTTTTACAGTGAGAAGCTGTGCAAAGCAAGGAGGACTTGGTCTACCTGTGATAAGGAGTTCTACACCGTGGTAAGGGCCCAAGTGTGGGAACACTACCTGGTCGGGAAAGAGTTCGTTTTGTATTCGGATTGTGGGGCTCTTAAACATTTGAGTGGTCAGACCCGAATTAGTAAGGATATGAACGCCAGGTGGATTGAGTTTTTGCAGAGGTTTCCTTTCAGGTTGATGCACAAGTCAGGCGTGCAAAACAAAGTCGCGGACGCCTTGAGTAGAAGAGCGAATGTCCTGCTTACTTTGAGTACAGACATTGTCGGCTTTGAAAAGCTAAAGGAACTGTACGAGAACGATAGCGACTTTAAGGACACTTGGATTAAGTGCGCCAACAGGGAACCGTGTGACGATTACCATATACATGAGGGATATTTGATGAAAGGGAACCAGTTGTGCATTCCTGAATCTTCTTTGCGGGAAAAGCTTATCAGGGACTTGCATGGTGGAGGATTGGCGGGACATATGGGTAGAGATAAGACATTAGCTGCAGTTATCGCTAGATACTTTTGGCCTCGGTTGAGGAGGGATGTGTACCGGATTGTGGAAAGGTGCTACATTTGTCAAGTGTCTAAGGGGCAATCCCAAAACACTGGTCTATACACTCCTCTCCCCGTGCCTTCAAACATTTGGGAGGATTTGTCGATGGACTTCATACTAGGTTTGCCTCGTACCCAACGAGGTGCTAACTCTGTGTTTGTTGTAGTTGATAGGTTTTCCAAGATGGCTCATTTCATCCCATGCAAGAAGACCGCCGACGCACGGGCTATTGCACGGTTGTTCTTCAAGGAAGTGGTGCGGCTGCATGGAGTCCCAAAGTCTATCACATCAGATAGGGATAGCAAATTCCTTAGTCACTTTTGGAAGACCCTCTGGTTTATGTTTTGACTCCTCCCTGAATTACAGCAGCACCGCTCATCCTCAAACCGACGGACAGACCGAGGTGACTAACAGAACCCTCGAAAACCTCATTAGAAGCATCTGCAGTGAGAAACCGAGACAGTGGGATCAAGCATTGGCTCAAGCCGAATTCGCTTACAACAGTTCTATCCACCGAACTATTGGAAGGTCTCCATTCTCGGTGGTATACACAAAAACACCACAACATGCGCTAGACTTGCTCAAATTACCCAAGGACATGGTGGGCGATGTAGCAGCTAAACATATGGCGGAGCAAACCAAGCCATTACTGAAGAAGTTAAGCGAAAGATAGAGGAATCCAACACACGGTACAAACGGGATGTAGATAAGCATAGACGGCAGAAGCTCTTTACAGTTGGCGATCAAGTAATGGTTTACCTTCGGAAGGAGCGATTCCCTGTAGGGAAGTATGGGAAACTTCAACCCAGGAAGTACGGTCCCTATGAAGTTGTACGCAAGATCAATGACAACGCATATGTTGTACAACTCCCGAAAGATATGAATATATCTTGCACTTTCAATGTAGCGGACTTGTCACCTTTTCATGCCGATGATACTCCTCTATATCTGGATGAGAACTCGGGGTCGAGTTCTCCATTGGTGGGGGAGAATGATGGAGACAGGGGACACACGACCGTGCTATAAATGGTGCTATAAATGATGAGGACAGAGGCTGACACGGTTCCGGGCACGGCTTGAGACACGGCTTGCAGAACTGTCACAGACTCTGACACGGTTCCGGGCACGGCTTGGGACACGGCTTGCAGAACTTTCACAGAAGCTTACACGGGTTAAGACACGGCTTGGGACACGGCCGTGTACTACACTCGTCATATGCCCAGACGTGTATATTACTATTTATTTCCACGTGTACGTTTAGATTTTTCCCCTTTTAGGTATTTTACGGGGCCATATAAACACTCTTTTGTCAGATAGATTAGGGTGACGTTTTAATATACATTTGAATACACTTTGAGAGAGAGTTTTCTCCAGTTTCCGGGTTGTGCGCAACCTAATTTGCATCAAAGCGTGTGTCTTTGTTGTGTGAAACCAATCCAATTTCGGATTCGTTTCGTTTTAGCTTCCGCGCTGCGTCACAACTCGATGGAGGGATTAAAAAAAGAAAAACTCTTTTCATCACAATTTCATTATCTCAGCCTAACAACAAAACGTGAATCAGTATCCTCAATTAATAGCCAGGGGCAATGAATTGTTCTGCAAATTGTTTTTCCAATTAACACCAGAGTTATTAATTATATCTACAATAAAAGAAAACTTGGTTTTGGTAATGTCTAATATACGCTACCAAAAATAAATAAATAAATAAACGTTATAAAAGGCTTTCAATGATGTTGAGAAATAAAGCTAGTCATTTAAAAAGTCTACATGTTGTTTAAAAGACACGTGAAAACGAATGCATATGCCATGAGGCAGATGGCTTTTAGCGACGTTATTTCAAATGATGATTTTTTTTATTCAGCACGAAATTAAGTGTAATTAACCGGATTTCATAATCACATGTGCTCTTATGATAATCAAAGCACTAGTTGATTTAAATTATCATGATTAATTTACAAAGGTAACTAAAATAATGGTAGTATGTTTGGTATAGTGCGAGAGTTAGGGTTAAAAATATAATTTTGAATCATTCAAAATTGCTAAACGACATCACTTATGTTTTTAATATATAATCTCTTTAATTTCTAGTGTTTGGTTGAACTATGAGCCTCACACTTAAAATAATTAAATTATTGGATTAAATGAACTTTGCTTAGCATAAGATAAGTCTAAATCGATTTGTATTTTTCAATTAAATTAGATCTCAAGGGTGATGGTACCTACTAGGACATTATTCTATAGAAACAATAACTAATTTCCAAATTTAAAGATCATTTTAGGTTTGATATATCATAAAATCAGCAGAATAATACTAAGAATATTTATATTACTAGTATAACATGACAAGTATATTAGAATCTTCTAATGGGCTTGCTAAAGGAATTCCCATTGCATGGTCTTTCTACATATGGAAGGGTATAATTGTAATTAACCTAGCATAGTATGTGAGTCAACTTACTCAACTTTGTGCTAGTACCAAGAGAAAAGTTTGGCACTAGCACGTAGTATTCACCTATGGTATTTAAATATCATCGGTAGTTGTATGCTACTTATTTAAACACATAGCGTATTAATAGCAATGAATATTTTTCAATGCTAAGGTTTTGTAGTTAAGTCAACAAAAACACTGTTCTCTCTTATTAATAGAACTATTATGAATCTCACCTTCCCACTAATTGTGTATGGTATAGTTCGCAAGAAAAAAAAAAACTACGTATAATATAGTTTGTGAAAAAACTATGTGCCAATAAAATCCAAGTTTCCAACCTAGGAGTCATTTGCTTAAATATTACGTATACATGATGTAATACTCTAGAAACCAAAGCATGACAACCTACCATGTGCCATTACTATTTAGTGACGCACAAAGCTCTTAACCTGCTTAATCGCAATCAATCAAATAACCTATCAAGTACATTTGTTTAACAAAATTAACTCCATAGTATTTACTTTAATCATCCCTTTTCAAAATAGAATCTAATAATCATAAGTAAAATAATATTACAACTATTCCAATACACCATTAGTCTTCTCAATAGAGACTAAATCTTCCAACTACTCTTAGATAACTTCCCTAACCTTCATAATAATAATGATAATCTACTTGCTCTCTATCTTGATCATAGTCTACCCTTAACTCATCATAAAAGAAAACATCATCTAAACCTACAACTGAAAAAACTTTCCCACGAAAGATAAGCTATTACCAAGTACATGCTACCTAAAAACACATGCACATGACAAACATATACAAGATTCACATGCATTCATATGTAGCAAAAAAAATACCAAACATGTTATTATCTTTACCTCAGCTCCATTAAACAATACAAAAGTTCTCATAATCCTACACATTATAACTAATAGAAATTTTACTAACATTTATATAATCTTACACTTTTGGGATACTACCATTACCAACCCCGATACTATGGTGTTAAGAACTACCACTCTTAGCCCCTATACCTATGGGTCATCTTAAACCTACCTAGATCATTTTAATGCATGACTCACTAGGCTAGTGCCACACTGAGATCATTAAGGTGCCCCCTAAGGATTTACCACCACCAACCCCAAAGCTAAGCCAAGCACAAATAACAACTAATTCACTTTCAAGTATTATTTAAGTTTGTTTTAATACTACACTATCAAGCACAAACCACAAACAAGGTAGTCACATACCTAAAATAACCGTTCTAGTTTCACTGGAATGGTAACTATGAATCTTAGTATAACTTGTTATAAAAGAACTAAACTTAGTACTTACTTACAATTCAACCTAGATTCATCTAGATTGTAATTCTAAGTGTCGGTTAATGACTCCCCTTCCTAATGGCTTTAGTTGGGATAAAAAGGGTTTTGGATTTGAGAAAATTCAAAGAAGAAACATTTTAGAAGTGTTATAGAGTAACGCAATCCTATACGAAGCCATATATAGGTGCATAGGTAAGAACATCACCGTATGCAAGGCTATGTACCTTTAGTACACAATCATGTACTTGACTGTATACTTTAACATGGGTAGGTACATGGTTGTTAACCTAGCCATACACTACATGTTTCACACTTTCCCATCACTTTCATGATAAAGAAGTACATGACCATGTACTTTAGCTATGTACCTCTTCGAATCTCACAAACTTCTCAATTTTCCTCACAATTCATCCCCTTTTTATATGCCAATCCTCATCAATCTCTTCCACACTTTTAATCCAACACATAAAGTTGTTTAACTTATAATATTCAATGTAGAAAGATTAACTTACTTGATTTATTTCGCTTAATTGATTTAAAGATTACTCCAACAAATCATACGCTTAAATTAATTGGTAATGGATGTTTTCTAACTATAACAAAACTCCAACCTTATTCTAATCACCTATAGACACAAGAGAATTTACACAAAAATAAATTAAATCAAAATTTACCTTGAGAATTTAGTGTTGAGTTAATCGGTAGAGATCTTTACTTTACCTGTTTGATAGATGTTTTTAGAAGGAAAATAGGTTAGAAAAGAGGAAAGCAGGGTTTTGTAAGGGTTTATATAGTAAAGGGTTAAAAAATCCATATTCCCCCTACATAACCACAATATTGCTTAAATGCCCCATGAAATAAAACTTACTTATTTTCTTATTTTCCAATGTTTCACATCCTTCCCTCTTACAAAAACTTTCATCCTCAAAAGTTACTTAGGTTTAGGAAAAGTCTATAAATATTTTTCGTTTGCACTTCTTTCATTTCCCACATTGCCCCACACTCTATTTGGTTAGTTCACTACACTTTAACATAGGGAATCACTTGTCTCCTTGATATTTGTCTTTGGTATCCACTATTCTTATAGGCTATTCTATGGAAGACAAATCTTGCTGTAGATTCAAAGGCTCTAATGCAATTACTTGATCTAGATTCAGTACAAATTTCCTCAACATAGTAATGTGGAACACATCATATAACTCCTTCTAAACTTGGTGGTAAAGCTAACTAGTGCACTACCTTACCAATATTTTCTAGAACTTCAAATGGTCCAATATACTTTAGTTGACTTTCCTCTTACACAAAACTAATCACCCCTTTAGGTGGAGAGAAACTTTTAGTAGCACCTTATCTCTTACTTGGAACTCTAAGGGGTGTCGCTTCTTGTCAACATAGTTCTTTTGGTAGCTTTAAGTTATCTACATCCTTTGTCTTATCAACTTTAGTTATCCACTATATCTTTGACCAACTCAAGTCCTAACACGTGTCTTTCACCCACTTCATCTAATGTAATGGGGATTTGCATTTCCTTCCATATAAGGCCTTCTAAGGGGCCATTTGGATGGTTGCCTAATAACTATTATTGCAGGCAAACTCAACCAAAGGTATGTGTTCATTCCCATTACTTCTAAAGTCCAACACACAAGCTCTAAGTAAATCCTCTAGGATGTGGATGGTCCTCATAGATAAAAAACGCTACTAAATTGTAGTTTTATACCTAAAGCTTTATGTAAGCTACTCCAAATTCTACTTACAAACCATACATTTCTATCAGAGGTTTTGTTACTAGTACTCCTTGTAGCCTTACTATCTCCTTATATATGCATTCTAGCTAGTTTCTCTAGTTTATATCCTATGTTAACCAGCAAAACGTTAGCGAACTTGGTTAATCGATCTAGTATTACCCATACTGCATCCTGTTTTTCTTTAGTTCTCGAGCCATGACAAAATCCATTGTTAAGTGTTGTAATTTCCACTCAAGTACTAGGAGGGGTTGCAATTCACCAACTAGCCTAATGTTCAATTCAGATCTGCTAGTAAGTTAGGCACTTCCCAC
>JBBMOL010001814.1:0-32082 GCA_037954665.1 Laguncularia racemosa
ATTGCTTTTTGATGAATCAGTACTTCAACAGGCGATTATCATTCGTGGACCCTGAAGTAGACTGCCAAACACCGAATTTGGGTTTCCCAGTCTTACAGAGGCAGCTCTTCAAGACAGTTAGAAATTTTTCTGTAGACATCCTGAGCATCAAAGCATCAAGAACAGCTCGAAAAAAAAAAAGCAGAGCAAAAAAAAAAGTGTTCTTTCTGCTTGATCTTCAGAGCTTCAAGAAGTGGATGCAAACTCAACCACCTGACGCAAACTCAGGCAAAAGAGCACAAACAGTTCCTGTTCCCCTGAAAAGTAAGATCACCAGTCAGTAACAAATATTCTGGTAATTCCTTTCCCATGATACGTAAATCCCAAAATCTGCAATTCAAATATTCCCTGAAGAGAACCTATGGAAAATAAGAAAGAAAAAAGCCCAAAGAAGGTGAGGGACTTTGGAACAGCAAGGAGTTTTGCATGCCACCCCGACCACAAATACTGCTGCAAATTTACGTGAGCTCCCCAAAGCACTATTATTATTATATCAGGCAAAAGCATTGAATTTTTAAAGCCTTTTTAGTTTAGGTTTCTTGCAGAAAAGAAGACAGACATCTACTCCTTCTCATGCAGTAAGGCCCCCAACATTTCCCCAAATATCTCCTAAAGTCTTAGGCAGAATGAGTATTCTCTCGCGTTGTCCCAACGATGTGGTCAGGTAGAAATTTTCAAATTGGTTCTTGGATCTCCTTCTACACCATTTGATCTTTTGAGTCGAACAGCTTTAAAAGATTTCCTGTCATCAATCACAAACCCATAAAATTCGCTATTAGACAGCAACAGTTCACAAATATTTAACAGCAAATTTTGCAGCTTTCTTATATACAAATCAGGGAACCTGGCACTATTTATGAATATAAAAAAATTTTAATGAAAATGTCCCGCATGGGAAAAAAAAACAAGGTAGAAATCATTGAAAAAATAGCCCATAAATTGCACTAGTTGCAAATAAAGTATTTCTTCAATGAAAAATAAATCTAAAGATAAACTATATAAAAAGTTTTCAATTTCTTACACCAAATTTTCCCCTGAAAGTACCAAAAAAAAAAAGATGTAACTTCCCTTCTTAATGGGTCTCTTACTGCAATTTGTTTTTAACAGTTTTTTTTTTTTATTTTTGCAATTTTTTTATCCTGCGGGCAAAAAAAGAAATAAAGTGCTGCCCCCCTCATTATCACTTATTTCCAATTTTAATTTCTTTTTTCCAGCCACAGATATTTCTTTCCGTTTTTAAATTTAAAATTTTCCTCCCCCCTTTGAAAAGTAAGAGCCCAATGTGGTAAAAGTAAAAAAAAAAACCCATTTTCCCAGATCATAATTTCAAAAGGAAAAATAAACAGGTTGTACAGCATGAAAAAACCCTTGAAACTTCAACGCTTAGGCATCAATAAAGTGAGAGCTTTTGGAAGCTCCCAAAAACTGCAGCATTTCATCTTTTGATGCTTTAAGTTCCTAAATACAAAACACAGGGAAAGTATAAGATAAAATTGTTGTGATAAATCTAAAGAACTTCCGTCGGTGTACCTAAAAAGGACATTTTTTAAAAACGTAGCAGCGCTGCTGCGGGGCCTTTAAATAGCTTCCCGGCGTTTGGGCCCCCACGGTTTCGCTTCAGCTGCTCTAATGTTCCCTTCACAATATTGGTATGTCTTGAGATCCAAATTTGCACTCTTCAAATAGTATATACAATATTTTTTTAGAGACCAAAGTTCGAAATGCTGGTTAGAAAATTTGTGGTCAATTTGGGCTTTTCAGATCTAAATTTGTGATGAACTTTTATCTCTAGGGCTTCCCTGGGCTAGCGCTACCGGATCCTGGAGATGTTAATGCATGTTTATCTACAAGAGCTTATTAACCCCTTTCTTTTCCTCTTGATCTTGTCCACCCACGATTTGTCCTGCGCTTCATGGCTTTTCTCTCCCCTTTTACCAAGTCTCCCGATTTTGACATAACATCTGAACCTGCCCCTCCCCACCATCGCATTAATATCTCTATGTCAACTCCTTCAACCAACCTATCAGGAGGGTTTCCCCCCAATTGTCGAACCTTTCAAACAGGCTTGCCGAGCAACTTCCTATCATGATCCCCATCTAAAATTTTAGAATCTGAGTTAGAGATATCCCTTATCCCCATGTTTTAACATGGATGCTTAACCATGGCCGCAATCTTCCCGTGCTTTTTCTTAACTTACCGAAATGTGCACAGAGTTCGTTCTCTGCCAGGTGGGCCGAATCTGTTGGGTTTGTGTCACCCAGCACCCCCAGACGAAAAAAGCATCAGCTTTGCAGAAAACCAATGTCAAAAATCCTCACAAGTGGCCCCCCTGAACCCCCGAAAATCCAATAAGGCAGTTGAGCTTTCAAACACACCAAAAAAAAAAAAAGAAAAGGGAATAATAATAAAAATTTAAAAAACATAACAGATAAATTTATTTTGGGTTTTAAAAATACCCGGTCAAAGAAAAAAGAAGAAATCCAGTAGAGTAAGCTTAACATTTCATGATCTGAGACAACCCCTGTTTGTGTTTCAAGTTTGTTGGTCTTGAAAACGGACATGTTTATCCTCAACCCCGCCCTTTTAACTTCTCCAAAACAGCATCTTCAAAAACTGAGGGTACTGCGCAATTTTAATTTTAAGCCCAATAAATCAATAATAAGTCTTTCCCGAGCAAAGATAACGCCCCCTTTAAAAAATTTTGATTTTTAAGAATGCACAAAACTCATTCATCAAGAAACTTCCATCCATGTAAAAGGCGTTAATGAACCCTAGCAGGGGTGCTTGGACCGCCTTGAGTATTATTCTTGACGATACTTTGAAGACACCAACTCAAAGAATTATCATTTTCCCGAAAAACAAGAAAAACCCAAATAAGAAAGAGAATACATGATCATCCCACAGGAGCATCCTTAGATACCCCGCCAGTTGCAAAACACCCAAATTTTAGAAAACCCCAGAAAAAAACCCGAAAATCAAATTGGGGCAATGCCCTGTTTACATTTTATAGCCTACCTATTTTTCACAAAATCTTTTTGAAAGTTGAAATAGAAAAAATAGTCTATGGGGCAAAACCCCACCCCAGAAAATATCAGCACAAATTCCCCGCCCCCAAAAAATAATTAAAAAAACAGGCCCCCTTAGGGATGGTTATGTATTTCCAGAAAAAAGTAGTTGGTTTTAAAACAATTTCCCCTAGGCATCTGCTATCTTTTCCCCACTTAAAAAAAAAAAAACAGGGGATTTCCATAAAAAAACCCCGGAGAACATAACCTCTTCACTACCCTCGCCCTTTCCCAAAACCAGGCATCCAGTTTGCTTCTTGAAAAAAAAAATGGAAAGTGACAGCATAAAAAACCCCAAAAAGGCGCCAACGACCAATGGCATGGAACCCCGGGCTTATTTTGAAATGATTGATTTTTTTCGATTACCTGCAATAAAATTCCACAACGATTACACGCGCGCGCGCGCACACCAAAAACCCGGGTCTCGCCCCCCCCCAAAATAAAAAAAAATTAAAAACCAAACAGCACTAAAATATACATTCCCGAGACTCTTGATTTTCGAGGATTGGGGCCCAGGATGAAGGACCTTGGGGCTAGGGTTTTCAGGAGAAGAAGTGTTTTATCCATAAAATTCTGAGCTTTCACTCCAAACCCCCCTTCCTCTTCTTCATCATCGTCATCGTCCTTTCATCTCTCGTCATCTTCATTTTCCCTTCTTCCTTTCCGATTTTTCCCAACTTCGGATTGAGTTTCTCCTTCTCTCTCCCCTAGGACTGATTCAGATGTGACGCGCAGCAGCTTCTTGTTGTCCAAACCGAATTGTAAAAAGTTAATTAAAGAAAACAAGAACCGAATAGATTATTCAATTTGAATGGAATTTTCTACCCCGCGGTGATCAAGGGAGATTAAGGGCACGGGAAAGACCCCTAAAATTCAAAAGGGTGTGTGTATTTCGTGTACAGTTTTTTTTTTTTTTTTAATTTTTAAAGGTGCTTGAAGAGGGACGCGAAGGGAGAGAAAGAATTCGACAAAAGTTTGGGTTTTTAGCAATTACAGGCAAAGAGCGGGAAAAAGAAGAGAGAGAGGGGGCCCGGAACATTCGCGAGGGTCCGCCCCGGGGTTTGAAACCCAAACCCCTGTTTTGGGCCAAAGGGGCCCAAAAAGGGGGCTTCGAAGAAAGGCAATGCTTTTGCGGGGACCGGACCCAGTTTCCCCTTAAAAAGAACGAAGCATTTTCAATTGTAAATAGAAACCCTTTTAAAACCCCCACAAAATGTGCGGGTTTCATTTTAATATGTATTTTATTTATTTAAATAAAATTTAAAAGTTGATTATTAAATAGTATAAATCTTGAATTTATTGGAAAAAAAATGAACATGGGTTTATTTTGAAAAATCTTTCATCTAAATTTTTACAAATCAATTTTTAGAACCCCACTAGAAAAATGGAAGGAGAATCAACATTAAAATGACATAAATCAAATTTAAAATCCCTATACATGCTAACAAAACTTTAAAAAAAGGAAAAATAAAAAATGAAAAATCTAGGGAACTTTTTTCCAAACAAAATTTAAAAGTTTTATTCATATTGATATTTCATTGACCTGAATATAAAAAAAAACAAATAAAAAGAATAAAACTCTAGAGTTTACATCTAATACTCTAAAAAAGAATAATCCAATCATTGGATCATTCTCAACTTTTTTCTTAAAAAAAATTTTTTTTTAATTATTTTAACTATGATACTTTACTTACGTTTTGGAAAAAAAAACAAAAATGAAAGAAAATTTATAATTTATTAATTAAAAAAAAAAATAAAATTGATGATAGGGGAATTAAATTTTTGTACTTGAATGAAAACAGACTATCAAAATTTTGGGCTCACCCAAAATATAGTGAAAAAAGATGGAATTAAAAAAAAAAAAAATTTTAAACAACCCATTTTAAAAAATTTTAAACAAGACTAGGATCTGATCAAAGATAAAATTTTTTGCAGATATATTCTTTTTCAAAGCACTAGCTCAATATTACTTAAAAGTTATATATGGAAAAGATGGTCCCGTCTGAAAATATGCATAAAACTGGTTAAGGGTTAAACAAAACAAATATACTAAAAATTTTTTATAAAAATATCCATTGTACTTAGAGGTTTAATTTCAAAATAAATTTTAGTTTCTTAAAAGTATTAAAAAGGGAAAAACCTTCGTAAATTCAAAATTTTTTAATGTCAATCCATAATGATAAAAGAGAAAAGAAAAAATCGAAGCACTTCTTGAAAAATCATATCCCCATTTTCATGTCTTCCCTTTCTTTTATATTACAGTTTAAATATTATATTGCAATGAAAACATACAGCAACTTTTACTATGAAAATTTAAGAAATACAACATTCAAAAGCATATTTTTTAATACCTCTCACAAAAGCATCGAAGTAACGATGAACTATATCATTTTATCTTATTTAATCATGAAATCAAACTTTGCATTATTTGTCCTTTGCTTCTTCCAATTGATAGAAAATCAAAAGAAACTAAATTTACTTTTTAGAAATTGAGAATCAAAGAAGGCCTTGAATTAAACTAACTATGCAATTTTGGGTTTTGAACATCTTTTTAATTGATGAGTGGAGACATGATATGTAGAATAGGGCTTGAAAGTGGTTCAATTAATGTGTAAGAAGCTTAAGAGAGTCGGAAAAAAAGGAGAGTTAAAAAAAATGGTAGTTAAATATAATATTTATATAATATAAAATGTAAAGGTACCAATGTAATATCTAAAAGATATTATAATGTATAAAAGTTATTAATAATGAAATAATATTAATAGTTAAAGTTGGTGACTTTTAAGAAAATTCTAATATATCATTTCAAGTGAAAGTACATGTTAAGTGAAAGATTGTATTGTTTTATATTAAGTTGTTTAAAGGTTGAATTTATTCAAAAATGTATAAAAGGTCAAATCTTTTTTTTCAAAATTATATATTATAAATAAAAATGCCAAATATCTTACTTGATAAATAGAAATGCTAATTATCTTATTTACTATTTAGTAATTAGTCTTGTTTTTCATCAAAATTAATGTGTTACGTGTTTTTTTTTTTTTGTTCTCTTTCAATAATTGCAAAGAGAAAGAGAATTTGAATCTATTAGAATCCTGACTGAAGGGGGGGGTGGGGGGGGGTTGGGGCGGAAGTGGAGGGGGAAAGAAATTGAAGAACTTCTTATTTTTCAAAACAATAAAAAGAGAAGGGAAGGATTTTTAACACAAATAAAAAAATATTTTGAAAATACTTAATAAGTTTTTGAAATAAAAAATATCTAATAACTTTCCATTCATAATCATTCCTCTCTCTTTTCCTCTTATTCAAACAACTATTTTCTCTCTATTTTTTTTCCTTTTTATTTTCTTCCTCTCTTTCTTTTTTTTTTCCTTCTAATTTCTTTTCTTTATCCCGGGTAATGTAAGGGTCTTCCCATATTTAAATACTATTGGAATTTTATCTTTAATTTTTTATATGATATGTGTTTTATATTTACATTTAAGGGTTTATGAAAACTGACTCGATAATCAAACTGAACTCATATGGACGATTCTAAAACCATCATTCGACCTGATGGTTCAACCGTTGGACTTGCCAGGTCCAACCCATAAAAAAGAAATAATAATATTAAAATTTTAAACTATTTCCTTGTGAAATAAGAAAAATTAATTCATATTTACAACATTTAATGTGTTGCTTTTATTAAGAATATAATAAATAAATACACCAAAAAAATATGCATGATTAGATATTTATAGAATTCATTGAAAGAAAGCTCTCATTTCCTAGTATTATAGGCCAGCTCATAGGTTCGAAACCAACCAATAAATCGATGGGTCCTTAGAATCAACCAAAAACTAGGTTCCATAGTTCCAAGGTTGGTTCTCGATTTTAGGACTTGAAAGGATCCAAATTTGAGGTGGTTTCGCCTATGTTCATATTTACTTACGTGGAAGTTATTTTAAGCTAACAAATGTTAAAACTATCATTAATTATTAAATTAAATAATAAAATCAAAGGTTAAATAAGTAATTTTAATTATTGATAATTAAAAAAATTGAAATAAAATCACAATTTCACCATTTCAAAGGTGGAATTTAATTCCTTCTTGAGGGCGAAATCAATTATTATAAAAAATTACAATTCCAACTTTTAAGCACGTATCTAAATGTAGAAAACGCAAAAAAAAAAAAACCCAAAATCGAGATTTCAATTTAGGTTCATTATCGTATATCTAACATACTATTAAGATAAAATATCGATTCGCTTTCTAAAAAACCCTTCCTAACATGAAAAGAAATATCATTAGAAATCATGATTCTATTTTGGTTTATCTAATATACCGATTACTTTAAGTATGCAATCGTTGGAATGGAGTTCCAAATTACCTAAAGGCAATCGAAGGGCTTATAAGCCCATTTAAACGGAGTGACTAAAAAAATATTCGTTAGACTTTCATAATCAACATACGATGAGCCAAGAGGAATTAACAGGAATATTTCTTGAGATTGCTGTAAATGCTCCACGAAAACGTAATTGAAGTATAAATTGAGCCAATAACCCTATCTTTCATTCCTTTTATTCTTTTGTTTTCTTGTAATTCAATATTTATAGTTATTCTTGAGAGATAAAGTTTAGTAATTTTAAATTAGTATATAAATATAGAAATATATTAAAATGAAAAAAAAGAATAGCAATTCTCTTGATTATATGAAAGAATTCTTCATTTTACAATGATAATAATTCCATTAAATAATCATTTCGTGAATCAAATACTAAAATAGGTTTATAAAGAAGGAATAACTATTCAAATTCATCATTATAAAAACAATCATATGTACTATTAGTAAGTCAAATCTTTAATAAATAAGCACTAAACTTTTGATTTATTAAACGTACCAAAGTTTTATGTCTAGTCATTGAAGACTAAATTTTAGAATAGGAAGTATTGTGACAGTAAGGGAGTTTGGGGATAGGCAGACAATACTAGACCTCACTTTAAATACATTAGATTATTCTTCTCCCCACCTTTTTTATTTATATACTATCTTGTTTTTCTTATTCTGTGTTGTCCGATGCTCTTGTATTGTCCAATATTACAATACAAATGCTACTTTTATCTTGTTCATGTTGCACCTAGTTAACATTCTTTCTTTAGTATTTAAACATGGTAAATTTTTTTTGAAGTTTAGATTTAAGTAATTTTCTCACTTTAAGACGAGTATTTACCTTGAGAGAGAAAGAGCAGATATAGACCCAAAAAAAAAAAAAAGAAGCTATTTTGTCAAATTGACAAATGGAACATTTAAGTATTGTGAAAATTTGCACATTATATTCTAGAATTTATTCTATAATCACATTTCTCTGCAAAACTTGTGCCATCAAAAAGTGAAAAAAAAAAACTTATTAATTGATATATGTTATGATTTATTATACATAATATATAAATACCAATAATATTTTGACATGTATGGAGATAAAATGGATAATTTTTTAAACAATCATTCACTTATATTTTTGTATAAATTATTATTATGTCAAAATCCTATTAGCCTTTATACACAATGTATATATAATTGTGGCGTGTATCAATTATAGTGCAAGAAGTTGCAAAGAGACTAGTATGGGGGTGGCGGTTAAGAAGCTAGCCAACTTAACTAAGGAGGGGTTTTGAAAGATTAAAGAAGAAGATCAAATGCACCATAACTAAACAACCCTTTAAGCTAGAAAAAAAAAAAGAAAGGAGGTTTGGCAAACAAATTGATACAAAGAATACTACAGTTCTTTATAAGTTGTAAAGGAAAAAGTGGTATAACAAAAACCCATTCCTCTAGCAGTAGAGTACATGACAACAAGAATTTGTTTATGGGTGTAAACAAATTGTAATTATTGAATTTGAGAATTAGTTTCATATAAATTTATAAGTGTCTATATGTATGTATATATGGAGCCTTTCTCAGGAAGGAAATTCGTTATGCTTTATATTAATATATAAGATTACACATTTTGTTTTTAATATTGTTTAATTTTAAAGTTATTGTTAGACTCTTATAATCTAATAACATAAATGTTAGTTTTTAAGTTGCATACATAAGGCTGAAATCCTTCTTTCTTGTTATAATCATTGAAGAAAAAAAAATCATAAATGGGTTAAAAACTATTTAAAGTTTTGAATTAATAGTTTTTTTAAAAAAATTTAAAATTTAAATTAATATATATTTTAAATTTAAAAAAATAAAAGTATTAAGGTTGGTTCATAAATTTGAAACAGCTGATGAACCAACAAGTCCTCAAAACTGGCGTGAAATAGGTTTCATAGTTCTAGGGCCGGTTCTAGATTTTTGGGACTTAGAACCGGATTCAATTCTAGATACTGGGTGGTTTCCATCCTATGTCCATATACATGGAAGTTACATTAAGCCAACAGATGTTAAAACACAAGTGCATCCCAACTTTTTGATCTCATTGGTTATTTTTTATGAAAAGATATGGCCATTTGTTGTCCCACATTAAACAACTCTTTTTCTTGATTAATTTTTATGACGTAAAATCAAACAATTATTAGTTGATTTCCTTATCAAATATTTTTTAAATATAATGGAAAGACGTAATATTAAGAATCTTTGGAAAATGGATATTGAAAACTCATAGAGATGGCCTTTTTAAGGCTTTTTATGCAAATGAAAAATTTCATTGATACAAAAAATATGGCATTCGATGAAGTTAAATATAAAACACCTTAAAAACTTCTAGAGATTCTTGCTCATTTTTAATTATGGATTAATAGTAAAGTATAATAGCTATTATTAAGAATTAAAATTGCATTGTAATAAGACTGTTATTTGTTAATTTATTGATACATATATACTATATGTTATATATACAAAATATATAAATACCAATAAGATTTTGATATGTATGACAATAAATGAGTAATTTTTAAAATAATTATCACTTATATTTTACATAAATTATATAGTCAAAATTCTATTAGCCTTTATACATAATATGTGATGTATATCAATTATAGTGCAAGAAGCTATGAAGAGACTGTATGGGAGGTGGTAGTTAAGATGCTAGCCAATTTAACTAAGGAGGGGTTTGAAAAATTAATACAAAGAATACTACAATTTCTTTATAAGTTGTAAAGGAAAAAGTGGTATAATAGAAGCCCATTCCTCCAGTAGTAGAGCACATGACAACAGGAATTTGTTTACAAGGTGCAAAAAAATTGTAATTATTTGAATTTGAGAATTAGTTACATATAAATCCATGAGTGTTTATATGTATGCATATATGGAACCTTTCCTAGGAAGGAAATTTGTTATGCTTTATATTAATATATAAGATTACATATTTGTTTTTAATATTTTTAAATTTTAAGTTATCGTGAAAACCTTTATAATTCAGTGGTATAAATATTAATCTTTAAGTTGTATACATCAAGTTCACATAGGAAAACTTAATTAGAGGAGGAAATAAGCTTATGAGCAAAATGAGGTAAAATCACTATTATGGTGGTGCAAAATCAGGTTACAATTGTGATCTCTCACAAAGAGCAAGGACATTAATCACAAGGATAAAAAATAAACAAGGTTTTTTTTCCCCTCTTATAGTCAGAATATAATGAGAAAATTAGAGAGGTTGATTGATGGGTCATAGTCAATTAGGTAGGGTCGCTGGATTGTTAAAGGGGCTCATTGTTTATGGCTTTCAGATTGACATTCCAATGAATCAACTCGTCCTCCATATGCTCCTCCTCGAACATGCTCCAAATGCACAGGAAATAACTCATGAAGGGTTTTTGCCATCTCTAAAACATTCGCATAATAATGCACAAATAATTTGAGCCATAACAAGCCTAACAATTTTCCACCTTAATTTGAACTTCTAGAAGTATTCCACTTGACACCAAATACTTAACAAATGCCGCAAAATGCTATTGTAAAAGAGATAGCGATAAGCAATAAAGTTAATAATGCACTTCTTTGCTAAAACTCACCACAAGCCTACTCTCATCTCTAACCCACATTAGCTATACATTAGGTATTTCTACTTGATGACAAGAAGACCAATAGAACCAATTATGGTAGAATAACCACTAGTATGAGGAAGTCAGCCACCATATGCCTCGTTAAGTCGCGGTAAGCCATGATTAGCAAATAATAATGTGTTTAACCAAACTTATATGTGAAGCTTACTTTTAGAGAATCTACCATCTTTATCTCATATGATTGTTAATGAGACATTTTTTAGGGTCACACGAGATCATAATATTCATTAGTAAAATCAGTACTATAGTGGTTCTTTTTTTCTCACATCGAGGTTCTTTCAATTGATAGGAAATCAGAAGAAGTTAAATGCACTTTCTAGAAATTGAGAGATCAAAGAAGGTCTTGAATAAAACTAACTATGCAATTTTGGAATTTTGAACATCTTTTTAATTAATGGGTGGAGAATAACGAGTAGAGATATGATATGTGGAATGGGGCTTGAAAGTGGTTCGACTAATGTGTAGGAAGCCTATGAGAGTAGGAAAAAAAGGAGAGTTAAAAATAATGGTAATTAAAAAATATATAATATAAAATGTAAAGGCACCAATATAATACCTAAGAGATATTACATGTATAAAAGTTATTAATAACGAAATAATACTAATAGTTAAAATTGGTGACTTTTGAGAAAATTCCAATATATCATTTCAAGTGAAATGACATGTTAAGTAAAATGTTGTATTATTTTATATTAAATTGTTTAAAATTTGCATTTATTAAAAAAAATGTATAAAAGGCCATACCTTTTATTTTGAAATTATATATTATAAATAGAAATGCCAAATATCTTACTTACCGTTAGTAATTAGTTTTGTTTGTGATCAAAATTGACGTGTTATGTTTTTTTTTTTCTCTTTCGGTAATTGCAATAGAAAAGAGAATTCGAATCTAATATATGTCATATGAGATATTAGAATCCTAAAATGTTTGGATTGAGGGAAAAAAAAAAAAAAGTGGAGGAAGACATTGAAGACCACCTTATTTTTCAAACCAGAAATGGAAGACCTTCTTAAGGTCATGCAATTGTTGGAATGGAGCTCCAAAATACTTGAAGACAATCGAAGGGCTTATCAGCCCATTTAAATGGAGTGACTAAAAAAAATATTTGTTAATCGGCATACGATGAAGCCCAAAAGGCAATTAACGGGAATATTTCTTGAGATTGCTGTAAATACTCCATGAAAACAGTAATTGAAGAAAAAAAAAGTATAAATGGAGCCAATAACCCTATCTTTCATTCCTTTTATTCTTTTGTTTTCTCATAATTCAATATTAATAGCTATTCTTGAGAGACAAAGTCTAATGCATTTTTAGATCTGGCGGATAAATATAAAAATATATTGAAAAGAAAAATTGATCCTATAAAAAAATTTCTTATTTTTTAATATTAGTAATTTTGTTAAATAGTTATTTCGTAAATTAAATACTAAAATAAATCTGTAAAAAAAAGAATAACTATTCGATTTTACTATTATAAAATCAATCATATGTACCATTAATAAGTCAAATATTGTAATACACAAGCACTAAACTTTTGATTTATCGAATGGACCAAACTTATTTGTCTAGTCATTGAAGACTGAATTTTAGAATAGGAAGTATTGGTGACAGTAAGGGAGTCTGTCCGGGGACTAGGCAGACAATACTAGACCTCACTTTAAATTCAACATGTGATTATTCTTCTGCCTTCCTTTTTTATCTTGTTCATGTTGCACTTAGTTAATGTTCATTTCTTCAGTATTAATATGGTAATTTTTTTTAAGTTCAGATTTAACCTAATTTACTCGCTTTAAGTTGAGTATGTTACCTGGAAAGAAGGAAGAGCAAGAAGTAGACGTAAAACAAGCTATTTTGTCAAATTGACAAATGGAGCATTTAAGTATTGTAAAAATTTGCACTTATATTCTAGAATTTATTCTATAATCATATTTCTTTACAAAACATATGCTATCTGTCGAGTCTAATTTTTGAATTCACATTCCTAATCCGATCTAAACTAAACCCTATGCTCATCTAATCTAGATTCTCGATTTGAGTTAGGAATTTCGTTTGATTTTTTGAGTCGCCACCCCCAACTGTTGTTGGGAAAAAGTGAAATTAAGACTAAAGGAGCGGATTAGTCTTAATTTGGACTACTAGTCGTCGTTATTTCCTCTACTCGTTTTTGTGAGAAGAGAAAAAGGGAAAACTAGAGTTTCTAAGTCTGGAGGCTAACCTATTAAAACCTATATGGTTACCACCTAATCTCCTAAAATTGTTCATCTTTAGAAATGTGTTTCATTGTGTTTCTGTTAATTTTTGTTATGTCTTTGTAATTTATTTCAGAAAAAGGATTTTTCATTTATTTTATGGTTGACCCGAATAGGTGCCTACGTACCTGCTACTTAGGATCAAACAAGCCGTAGTTCGCTTTTTCTGAAAATCTTTAGTGTATTGGTGAATTTTAATTTTAAAATTTCTTTCGATTTATGTTCTTACCATTTTTGGGATTTTTCCTAAAAACTCTAAGCCTAAACTTGATTTCATTTTGAAAATGATTTTGTAGGGAAAACATCATTTTGATTTATTTGACGAAAATGATTTTTCTAAGTGCTAAAACTTATTTATTTATTTATTTATTAATTTTTATGATTTTTTAATGATTTTTTTGGTATTTTTGTGATTTTTGTGATTTTTGATTTTTGTTGAAAATTTTATCCTAAGTTTTATCTATCCTATTTTGAAATCTAAAAACATACTATTATTTCCTAATATTTTTATTGTTTTTCTTCATTTTTATTTTTTTTATTTTTTTTTTTTTTTATTTTACATTATTAAATCCTAAAAAACTTAATTTCTACATTTTCCTATTTATTGAAAAATAGAAGTAAATAAATAACTAATAACTAAACAAATAACAAAAACAAAAAAAAAATAACAATAATAAACGAATAATAAATTTAGAATAAAAAAACAAACAAAATAAATAAAATAAATAAAAAAAATATGGAAAATCCGACTTACCTAGATCCTGGTCGGTGCGGGTGGGTCATTCGGGTCGAATCGGGTCGGGTCGGATCGGTCGGACCGGCGCGAGGTTGGCTGTTCACAGCGTTCGGCGGTCTTTTGCGACGGGTGAAGTGTCGAATCCTAGCTTCTGGGGGTGTGAATTCGATGGTGGTGGCGGTTTACTCCCAGAATGTCTCCTTGCGGTGGCTCAACTCCGATCGGGGTCGCAACTTTGGGTTTCTCCAATCTCCACTCTTTTCTCTCTCTCTCGCAATTCTGATCTGTGTTCTTGCTTCCTCATCTCCTCCTCTATTTATAGGTGCTTAAAAACGAGTGGATAAGCTCGGATTTCCTCCGATTGAAGCTAATTGGATTTTCGGTTGAAAAACCAACTCCGATTCGTGCCAATCCAACGATTTGTTGTGATTTGATTTTAATTAGATATGTTTATCCTATTTTTTTTGGAGATCTGTTGGATTTGTGCAAAAAAAAAATCAAATAAAAACGGCTGAAATACGAATTTTTTTCACGGCGATCTCGAGCTCGAGGTAGGAGACGATCACGCACCCGGCGCGTGCGTTTCTTCCAGCCAATCAGATGCTGCCACGTGTCCTGGATAAGTCAAAAAATTGCAAAATGCAGAAACTGCTTCCTCCGTGATTCGAACGTCTGACCGAGCCCCCCTGCGCGCGCGCCTAGCCTGGATCCGGACCAGCTGAGCTAGCCCACTTTCCTGATTTTTTAATTTCGCAAATTGCAATATTATGCAATGCGATTTTCTATTTTTTTTGTATTTTTTAAATTTCAAAAATTTGTAAAAATTGTATATTATTCATTATTGCTATTTTCGAAATCATTTTTCAAAATTGAAGTGTTTTCCTATTTTTCTTTTTTTGAACATTTTTATTATTTTATGCTAAATTAGGAAAATTTGGAAAAATTGAAAATTGATTATTATTGAAAATTATTGACTCCTAGGACAAAAATGGGGTGTTTACAGCTGCCCCTCTTTGTGGTAAAGTTTGAAAAACTTAACTACAAAGACAACAAAAGACGCCATTTTTGACCTCTTGAATTAGGTTTTTAGTAGGAAAAAGCCCTAAGAGCTGTTAATCCTAGGTTTGAAGATGTTCCTAACAATTCAAGGTAATGTTCCCTCTCCAAAAAGTGCTTTTTAGGGGCTAACTATTGGCGAATGGACAATCTCAAGCATCGAGAGGAATGTATGAGAAATGATGATAGGACGGTCTTATCAGACTTGCACCTTGGAAAGAAAAATTTACTTAGGAAGCGGCCCCTTATGAGCTGGCTACCTGTCGATAGAAGCGTCTTGTTAGACTAGCAACTGTTTGGGAAGGATGTTTCGAAAAGTGCCCCAAGAGCTGACTAATCGGGAGGATCTAGGAAAGTACCATATTGGGCTAACTAACCTTTAAAATAGATTTTAGGAAAGTGCCCATCTTGGGCTGACTAACCTGTGGTAGTGTCTCAAAAGGTGCCTTATGAGTAACCCTAAGAAGGATTTTTAGGAAAGTGCCCATATTGGGTGACTAACCTTTGATAAAATTCTTAGGAAAGTGCCCTATTGGGCTGACTAACCTTAGATAGAACTGTCTCAAAGGTGCCCTTATGAGCTGACCATTGAGGACAGGTTTTTTTTTTTTTTTTCGGAAAGTGCCCATATTGGGTGACTAACCTAAAATGAAACTGTTCAAAAGGTGCCCTTATGAGCTGACCCTGAGAACAGGTTTTTTCGGAAAAGTGCCATATTGGGCTAACTACCCTTGGATTGATTTTTAGAAAGTGCCCCAGAGCTGTCTAACCTAAAATAGAACTGTCTCAAAAGGTGCCCTTATGAGCTGACCCTGAGAATAGGTTTTTTCGGGAAAGTGCCCATATTGGGCTGACTAACCTTGGATGACTTTTAGGAAAGTGCCCCAAGAGCTGACTAACCTAAAATAGAACTGTCTCAAAAGGTGCCCTTATGAGCTGACCCTGAGAAATAGGTTTTTTCGGGAAAGTGCCCATATTGGGGTGACTAACCCTTGGATGATTTTTAGAAAGTGCCCCAAGAGCTGACTAACCTAAAATAGAACTGTCTCAAAGGTGCCCTTATGAGGTGACCCTAAGAACAGGTTTTTTCGGGAAAGTGCCCATATTGGGTTGACTAAACCCTTTTGGGTTGACTTTTAGGAAAGTACCCCAAAGCTGACTAACTTAAAAATAGAACTGTCTCAAAAGGTGCATTATGAGCTGACCCTGAGAACAAGTTTTTTTCGGAAGTTCCCATATTGGGCTGACTAAACCCTATTAAAGGAAATGTCTGCACGTGCTTCATTATGAGCTGACTCATCTGGTACTCTGAACATGCTTCTTACTAAGCTAGATGATGTGATGCCTTTCATGATGTGTGATAGTTACCTATTTAATATGCTTGCCAGTTTATCTCGGATAGCAACCAAACAACTGAACCTTGTGTTGGTTTGCTCCTGCTTCTTTTCTTTTATCTTGACACTGGATTGTAAATTGATGTGCCTCTTTTCTTTATGCACAAAGCTCTTTCGACGGTTATGTTATCCTAATAATTGCGCCTCAGTTTTAATGCTTAGGAGTAGACAAATTATATCACAAATTACATTAAGAAATCATTATACAATTTTAGTGTTTATCTTTCATTGACAAAGTGGTGGGTAATGTGTTTAGGTGTATTTATTGTGATGAGAATTGATTGGGATTGTTGGACCATTCAGGGATATTAGCTTTGCTTGTAGAAAAGTAAAAACTCGACTCAACGAACTTTGTATCGAATATTTGGCTTTCATAAACATTGGCAAAATTTCAATTCCTTGCCTAAGGATAGTACATCTTTACAGCATCTGTGTTGACGGGGTCTCTCAATTCTGGACCATCCATCTGAGTTAATATTAGAGCACCACTGACAGAACCTTTTTCACCACATACGGGCCTTCATATTTGAAGTGAATTTCCTTGGGTCTTGGGCGTTCGGGAGAACTTTTTAGTACTAGATCGCCTCTTTGAAGTACCAAGGTTCATCTTCTTGTTGAATGCTCGGGCTATCCTCTGTTGGTAAACACTGACCATGACATAGCGCGGTAAGTCTTCTTTCATTAATCAGATTCAGCTAATCAAGCCTTTCTTACCCAATCCGATTCTGTTAATTGAGTTTTGACAAGATTCTGAATGATGGTATCTCGACTTCCATGGTAGCACTGCTTCTGTACCATATACCAATGAGTAAGGGGGTAGCTCCCGTATATATTCTATTGAAGTCTATAGCCATGAGAGCAAATGGTAACATTCGTGCCAATCTTTGTAAGTTGTTGTCATTTCTCGTGATCTTCTTGATATTTTTGTTAGCTGCTTCTACTGCCCCGTTCATTTGAGGTCGGTAGGGGGTTGAATTTCTGTGATTTATGTGGAATTATTGACATAACCTGTCATCGATTATTGTGAGATTGGTACATTGTCGGTGATGATCGATCAGGAACTCCATATCGAGCTATTTGTCCCTTTTTAAGAAGCGGACTATTACCCCTTTTGTGACATGGTATATGATGACGCTTCTACCCATTTGGTGAAGTAATCAATCGTACCAGTATAAATCTGTGGCCATTGGATGCCGTTGGAGTGATTTGGGCGATTATGTCGATTCCCACTGGAGAAAGGCCACGGCGCCGATAAACAAATGTAGCTCGTTGGGTGGAGCATTGATCCGGTTTGCGTATATTGGCACAGATGGCAGTGCTTAACATACTTTATGCAATCGACTCCATGGTTAAACCAGTTAATACCCTAACCTCATGATTTTCGGGCCAACATGTTGCCGTTCATATGGTCCACATACCCCTTCATGTATTTCTTCATGAGTTCGCATGCTTCATTTTGTCCACACACCTCAACAGGGTGGTATATATGATCTCTTGTAAGTTAGACCCACTTAAAAAGAAATGACTTGCCAACCTTCTGAGGGTTTTGGTCATTCTTGCTAGCCATTTCAGGGTATTTACCTTCTTGAGGAAGGTCTTGATGTCGTGATACTAGGGCTTATCATCTTGTATCTTTTCAATTGTCAAACAAATAAGCGGGCCGACTTTCGATGTCTATTTTCATCGGTGAACTTCGACTCCTCTGTTATTTGAATCATGGACGCTAGTGTGGCTAGGGCATCTGCGAACTGATTCTGAATTCTCGGGATGTACGTGAAGGTGATTGCTTTAAACTCCTCAATCAGCTATGTCAAGTGTTGATGGTATGGGTACCAGTTTGGGGTCTTTAGTTTGTATTCCCCTCTTGTTTGTGTATGATTGGAGCGACGAGTCCCCGTACACCTCTAATTCGCGGATTCCCATTTGGCAGGCCATCTTGAGGCCAAGAATACATGCTTCATATTCCGCAATATTATTGGTATAGGAAAATGTAGTCTTGTCGCTGCAGGGAATTAAGTGCCGTCTGGGGATATCAATACTGTCCCAAACCCCACAACCGAATACATTGGCAGCCCCCATCGAAGAACGTTTCCACCCACCATTTGCTCTCTCCCAGAGTTTTCTACGGCATATCTCTATGTAATATGTTTCGGTCCGGAATTGGACTTGCATTTTTGGGTATTGTTTCGACAGGTGTTCGGCCAACTGATCGGCTAAGGCTTGCCCCTTATCGAGTTTTGATTTACATACGTGATGTCAAACTCGGATAGAAGCATCTGCCTTTAGGATTCTACCATCAATGTGGCTTTCTGCTAAGTATTTCAAGGGATCATATCATGTCAACAACCAATATGATAGTAAAGGGTGTATTGCCTTAGTCGATGCATGACCCAAATTAAGCACAACACGTCTTCTCCACCTCTGAGTACCTTTGTTCCCCATCTGTGAACTTCTTGCTCAAATAATATATGGGACGTTCTCTTCCCTTTCATCTTTCTGCCCCAACAACATCCCATGGATTCGGGGTAAGGAATAAGGGTTTTCCTTGTTTCGGGACTATCAAGACCGGGGTGTTTTATAAGATAGTTTTTTGTCCTGAACGCTTATCAACATTTCATCGTCCCATTTCTATTGCGGCGTTCTTCTTCAACAACGGAATAGCGGCCGGTTTTGTCGGTGAGTTGTGGATAAACGAGTATATATTTGTCTCCCACAAGCAGTTCTTACTTCTTTAACGGAGCGTGGGGAAGGTAACTCTAATATGGACTTTACCTTGTCAGGGTCAATCTTAATGCCCTCCTGGCTGATGACGAACCCTAACAATTTCCTCGTTGTACCCCGAAAGTACATTTTTCGGGTTTACTTAAGCTGAATTTCTCAGTCGTTTAACAACTTCCTTGGATATCTACATGGCTTTCTCTTTCTTTGGATTTAGCTATCATGTCGCGACGTATACCTCAACCTCACGATGCATCATGTCGTGAAGTATGGCGACCATGGCTCTCTGATACGTTGCCCTGGGTTTTTCAGACCGAAGGGCATGACTTTGTACAGAAAGTTCCCCATGTCGAGATGAAGGTTGTTTTGGTCTTGTCTTCCTTGGCCATTTTTATTTGATTGTATCTGAGAAACCGTCCATGAATGAGAAGAGATGGTTTCCCGCGGTGTTATCCACTAGAACATCAATATGAGGTTAGGGGGGAGTTATCCTTTAGCGTGGCTTGGTTTAAGTCTCGAAATTCCACGCATACGCGCACTTTTCGTTCTTTTTTATAATGGGGATTACATTTGCACCATTCTGGGTAGTCGATACTTCGATGAACCCTACTTCTAGTAGTTTCTTAACTTCTTCTTTGATTTTTAGCAAGATGTCGGGCCTAAATCTTTTAGTTTTTTTTTTTAGTTGACATCTTCCCTTGTGGGAAGCCTTTGAAATACTATCGACTGGTCTACCCTGGCATGTCACCATATGACCAGGCAAAGACATCTGCATATTCGATTAATAGCTCGGTTATCTCACATTTTGCTTGGCACTCAAACTGGTCCCGTTTTTTAGGTTCTTAGGTTTTCCATGCTTCCTAGATTTACTGTCTCCACAGGCTCGTCGATCGAGAATTCCGCTTTGTTCATGTTTTAGCCAGTTTTCTTGTATTATTTCGTGGTCTAAGATATCATCTTCAACAATGACCCAGCAGCGTTGGGAACGATATCAGCGTTTTTACTTCTATTTGCGCGAAATATCCCTGATGTTCGATGGTGGGAGATCTGAGTGACATAAAAAATGAAATCATATATAATAATAAAAGAAACAAACTGTAATGGAATTCGATAAATAGTCTCAATAAAATTTGTTCAATGATTTTTTTCTACTCTTGAGCTGACCTAGCGCTATTAATAGGACAACAAAACCAGTTGTTCAGAGCTAGATGTTGGTTGGACATGCGGGAGATTGATTCCCCTTTGTTGTTGTCCTCTTTGTTTATTCGAAGCTCTTGAATGGGTATTTGCCCTTCGGAAAGATTGTTTGGAGAGGTGGGATGCACATCTGGGTATCAATCGCTTCCCCTTCATTCTCCCTTTAACACCCCTTTTTGTGCTTCTTCCGGGGCCGTAGGAACATACCCCAGTCCGAAGGTCTCGTGCTGTCCCTCTTTAAACTGATGGCCCTCCTTGCTGGTCACATATTCACTTCGTTGAAAGTCTGCAACCCCAAGTCTTTGAACCTTCATCCCCGATGTAAGGTATGGCAGTCTCTTTGTATATGGTGTAATCCTGCTCGCCCAGTACTGTAACTATCTGCCCATTTGTGATGAATTTGCCCTTTTGGTGGAGACTAGAGGGAATGGCACCAGCAGCATGTATCCAGGGTCGTCCCAGGAGCAGGTTAAAAGACCTTAGGATGTCGAGGACCTGGAAAGAGATGTGGAATGCTTGTGGACCCGTTTTCCCACTGGTAGGTTTCACTTCCCCCACAATGTCTCTCTTCGCCCCCGTCGAAGGCTCTGACCACTGCGGAGCTAGGTTTTATGTTGCTTAGGTCGACCCCCAATAAGTCGAGTGTTGCCAATGGGCAGACGTTAAGGGATGATCCGTTGTCGATAAGTACTCGGGAGACGATGGTGTATTGCACCGGACCACTATGAATAGTGGCTTGGTTTTGTTGGTCTCCCTCTTCTCCTAGCTCTTCTGGAGAGAAAGATATTTGATCCATGTAAAGATAGAGTTTGCCACGTGACCCATTTGTCTGTAGCATACCCTCCGGGACTTGAATCTGTTTTAGCACTTTAAAGAGTGCTTCCCTGTGGGGCTCAGATGTGGGTAAGAAGGCCCATGAGAGATATCTGCGCCGGAACTTTATTCAATTGTTCCATGATCTTGTATTCGCTGGCCTCTACCATCTTCGTAAATGCAGCAAGACCTCTTCCTCTTTCTCTGTTTTCTCCGTATTGGGTTCTTCGGTCGGGCTCTTATACTTCGAATCGTATAATCTCCCAGAGCGGGTGAACCTCCCACTATAGGAGGTCGCTCTTGTTCGAGGGCCGATAGTTTGAATGGTGCAGCCTTGTGATTCTCTGCTGGTACGAGAACATTGAATACATACCTTTTCCTCGGGATTTGCACCTCGACTGATTGTCCCTCATAGCATCGTATAACCGGGGCTTCTGAGAATTGAATCATGTTGATGGTCTTTCCCTCTTCCTTTGCTAGATTGTCTTGCTTCTCAAATTCGGCCCCCACCCACTAGGCGGCCCTTGCTCAGTCGGGGTGTAAGAATAGTTTACCAGGTACTGAAATTCCCGTGTGATTCTCCCAAAGTGCCAACCGTGGGGTCCCCGGATAACCATCTTCCTTTAATGTACGCCTTTGGAGTCTCTCCCGAAGCGGTTGCTCAGTCGGATTCTGTTTAAGGGCTTCTTTGGGAGCTGACTCTTTTGACGTGATCATGTGATGGTAGGCCTGTGATTGGGCAACGGGTTGGTGTTGACATTGGGTGCTGGGGTGTTCACAAAATCCAATTGTATGATCCCTGCGTCAATCAAGTCTTGGATTTTGTGCCGGAGCCTCCAGCACCTATATGTGGAGTGCCCCTTTTGACCCATGTGATAGTCACACTTGAGGTTGGAGTCGAAGTTCTTGGGCCTGTATCGGTCGTTGGGGAGTTCGAAACTAATCAAGTTGTCTGCCCTCAACCGGGCGAAGACCTGACTGAGCGGTATGGGGATTGGAGTGAACTGCCTTGGGGGCCTGGCGGCCTGTGTATGACCCGTCGTAGGTTGCTGGGCTGGGGTATTAGTGGTTTGGAAAGTTACCCGAGTCCCAGGTTTTTCTGCCTTACTAGAATGCACTGTACTGACTGTGGGCTCTTTAACTCTGTTTCCTCCTAAGGGCCTTTGGGTTGGTGTGACCCTAGGAGGTTCCATTGATTGGAGCCTGCCAGTGGTGATGGCATTCTCGATCCTGCAACCTGCAGCCATACTTCTGCAAAACTGGAAGAGGTCTGGCCTACCAAATATGAAAAGTAAGTTTTGTCAAGGTATTGACAAATATGGATGTCAATTCCTTTCAGATATCGGAGTGGCTACCCTGGCGGCTTGGGCCCTCCAGCGCTGAGCATATTCCTTGAATGGCTCAGTAAGTCTTTTTCGGAGACTCCCCAGATCGATTACAGATGGGGCAACTTCGATGTTAAACTCGTATTGATCATAAAAGGCCCGGGCTAGCTTTTCCCAGGTGTTGACAATGTTGAAGTCGAGGTGGGCGTACTAGACCAATGCGGGGCCTGTGAGGCTGTCCTGGAAGGTCTGGAGCATGAGTTGATCGTATTGAGCATACTTGCTCATTTTCCGAGCATATAGCTTAGTATGCATCTTGGGGCAGCCAGTCCCATCATACTTTTCAAAATCTGGGGTCTTGAACTTGTCAGGGTATGCCTATTCCCTGTATGCTGGCAGGTTAGTGATTTCGGCCTGTTCAAAACCATCCGGGCCTTCAATAGTTTTCATCTTGTCATTGAGCTGCTGGAAGAGTCGCTTCTCCATCTCCTTTTGTCTCTCTTCCATTTCCTATTTTAGATCACAGAGGTCGGCCCCTGGCTGACCTTCGGCTCATACTCGAAGGCTAGGTTAAGGTTGGGAATTGATTTTTTCGTATTCGGAGGCTGTTCCTCCACTGCTTTTCCCTTCCTGGCCCCTGAATACTCTTCTTGAGCTGGCTGGGTGTTGCGTAGGAGGCCGATGCTTTCAGTCAAGAGGTGAACCTGGGCAGCCAGCTGTTGGACCGTTTGCTCTAGGGATATGATCCTAGAGTCTGAGGCAACTTCAGCGTTGGTGTTGTGGCGGTTGTCACTGCTGTTGGCCATTTTTGCTCTTGAGCGCGTAAGGACTGGGCTTCTGGGTAGGTTCGGTTGCTTGGAAGCTATTTTGATACCTGGACGCGCATTCTTTTTTTTTTTTAGTGTGATGGATGCAAGAATGATATGCATGTGTCACGCGGATGCTAAAAGATAAAAGGGTTGACAACTGATTGACAATGTATTATTAAAACTTTACTTTTATTAATAATTCTGGAGTTCAATAAAAATGAAAGATTATAAATAATGCTCTATTTCCTAGCTCTTTTGGTCTTCTGTAGTGGAGGCTCAGGCTTCCCACTGATGATGGCTTCTAGTTCCTTGACCCTAGCTTGGCACTTCTCTAATTGTGCTTCTAGGGCCTTGTTTCTTTGGTCAGATTCCTTGAAGCGTCCCTTCCAGATGTCTTTCTTATAGTCTGCAGCTTCGAAGTATACTTCCATCCGGGCCTTGACCTGCTCCAGGTAGATCTCTGTCTCTGGATTGATCTTATCTGGTCTTGGCTGGGTGACGTCTGGAACCCGGTATGCTCTTTCCCCTGTCTGGTATAGCTGACGGATTACAAACTCTCTGGTGGCTCGGTGTTTTCCCACTTCGCCATCTAGCTCGCCGAGGTCCACATTCGAGCTTTCAATTCTGGCTTCCCAAAGTGCTTTGACCTCTGCCAGCTTAGCAAATTTCTCGGCTACCAACAGGTTCGGATCCTGGTACTCAAAGGTGACTGCTTCGAGTGAAGGCCGATAAACTATGTCTTGGACGGTACCGAATTGGCGGACTACGGAGTTGGGGTGATATCCGATACATCCGTTGATCCTGATTAATGGCACTGCTTGGAAATTACTACAGGTTAAGATGATTTTATCGTAGCAACTCCACCTGGCTGTCCATAGAATATCTTCGGCGCTAAGGCTTCTAAGCAGATCTACCCAACTGTGGCTGGTAATGTCGTCGGGTAACTTCACCTTTTCTATGTAGGAATCCACCAGATCCACCTGTTGGGCTAGGGTTTTCCTGACCATGTTCAGCCCGAAGCACTTAAGGTGGCTTACGAACCATATTAGCAGAAGGTTGATGTTGGAGCGGAGGATCCCATGGCCCTTCTTCTTAAGGAAATTCAAATTCCGGATCTGTTCAGCCAGTAGAGCCGGGATGTAAGATCTTCCCTCCATGAATTGGGTTACCAGCTCTGCAACCCGGTAGTGAATATAGAAAGCTCTGGTGGGGAACAGTATGGTGGCAAAGGCTATCAAGATGAAAGCGTTCACCCTTCTCTGTCTGTAAGTCTTAGGGTCTCCACACAGGATGTCCTTTCTGTCCCCATTGTCTTCTCGGGCAATAAACCAGGCTTCTAAGTCATCCATTCGTATGCAATACCCATTACAGTCTGCTAGGGCTTTATTGACCGCTATTTTGCGGATGCCTAGCAGTCTACTGAAGGTGCCGGCTGGTTCGGCCTCGAGGTCTGGCGTGTAAATCTGATCAGTCAGTGCTGGAGCCTGTAGCAACTGGGTGTACTCCTCCAGGGCAGGGGTG
Source organism: Laguncularia racemosa (assembly GCA_037954665.1). NCBI lineage: Eukaryota > Viridiplantae > Streptophyta > Magnoliopsida > Myrtales > Combretaceae > Laguncularia > Laguncularia racemosa. Next base: position 24,956 of record JBBMOL010001814.1, read on the forward strand.
ATCTCATGCGGCCCGATGAAGAAAGTTGCAGGCTCGATCTCCCATAACTGGAGCATGGCCCGGACCATAGGTAAATTCGCCTCTGACTTAGTCAGTGAGAGGATGGGGCCGATCTTCTGCTGGATGAAGGCCTACTCCTCTGGGTTGTACAAGGTAAACCAGTAGTCCAGTACCAATTTTGGGTCCAAAGGTTTGTACACCCGAATCTCTTTGCGAAGGAGGCAGTCGACTGCACTGCTAGCCATCTATTACAATAGGAAAAAGCCTAGTTACAAACAGAACTATGAAAATGTTACAGGGAAATAGTCCTGAACTCCATGGAAAAAATAACAAACCATTACATTGTCATCCAATTGTCAACCCCTCGTACGATGTTATGTATGCAAGTAGGTTGGTTCTAACTGGTTCCTGAGCTTTATGGCCTCTCGCATTCTCGAAGAAATGGATCTCAGGCCATATCGAAGCATAGGGTAGGGTAGCCTAATTGGTCTCGAACGGTGAATCAGCTCACTTTGCTCGAAACCTACACAATGGCTCCCGTCTTAGGTTTTTAGGACGGTCCGGGTTCGACCGCATCTACTCACACAAACATATGTATGCATGCAAAACCCCCACAGTAAAGAAACTAAAATCTAACTAAATCCTACAAAGTTAGTAACAAAGTAATGATTGAAACACATTTTTTTTAAAAGAGAACAGCTTGGAGAGATTCAGGTGGCTAGCCTGCTGGTATGGGTCCCCAGCGGAGTCGCTATTCTGTCGAGTCTAATTTTTGAATTCCCATTCCTAATCCGATCTAAACTAAACCCTATGCTCATCTAATCTAGATCCTCGACTTGAGTTAGGAATTTCGTTTGATTTTTGGAGTCGCCACACAATTGTTGTTGGGAAAAAGTGAATTAAGACTAAAGGAGCGGATTAGTCTTAATTTGGACTACTAGTCGTCGTTATTTCCTCTTCTCGTTTTTGTGAGAAGAGAAAAAGGGAAAACCAGAGTTTCTAAGTCCGGAGGCTAACCTATTAAAACCTATACGGTTACCACCTAATCTCCTAAAATTGTTCATCTTTAGAAATGTGTTTCATTGTGTTTCTGTTAATTTTTGTTATGCCTTTGAATTTATTTCAGAAAAAAGGATTTTTCATTTATTTTATGGGTTGACCCGAATGGGTGCCTACGTACCTGCTACTCAGGATCAAACAAGCCGTAGTTCGCTTTTCTGAAAATCTTTAATGTATTGGTGAATTTTAATTTTGAAATTTCTTTCGATTTATGTTCTTACCATTTTTGGGATTTTTCCTAAAAACTCTAAGCCTAAACTTGATTTCATTTTGAAAATGATTTTGTAGGGAAAACATCAATTTTGATTTATTTGACGAAAATGATTTTTCTAAGTGCTAAAACTTATTTATTTATTTTTTTATTAATTTTTATGATTTTTTAATGATTTTTTTGGTATTTTTGTGATTTTTGTGATTTTTGATTTTTGTTGAAAATTTTATCCTAAGTTTATTATCTATCCTATTTTGAAATCTAAAACTTTACTATTATTTTCCTAATATTTTTATTGTTTTTCTTCATTTTATTATTTTTATTATTTTATTTTATTTTTTTATTTTACATTATTAAATCCTAAAAAACCTAATTTCTACATTTTCCTATTTATTGAAAATAGAAGTAAATAAATAACTAATAACTAAACAAATAACAAAAACAAAAAAAAATAACAATAATAACAAATAATAAATTTAGAATAAATAAACAAACAAAATAAATAAAAAAAATCTGGAAAATCCGACTTACGTGGATCCGGGTCGGTGCACGGGTCGGGTCGGATCGGTCGGACACGGGCGACGGGGTTGGCTCGTTCACGGCGTTCCGACGGTCTTTTGCGGCGGGTGAAGTGTCGAATCCTAGCTTCTTGAGGGTGTTGAATCCGATGGTGGTGGCGGTTTACTCTCAGAATGTCTCCTTGCGGTGGCTCAACTCCGATCGGCGGTCGCAACTTTGGGTTTCCTCCGATCTCCACTCTTTTCTCTCTCTCTCTCGCAATTCTGATCTGTGTTCTTGTTTCCTCATCTCCTCCTCTATTTATAGGCGCTTGAAACCGAGCTGGATAAGCTCGGATTTCCTCCGATTGAAGCTGATCGGATTTTTGGTTGAAAAACCAACTCCGATTCGTGCCCATCCAACGATTTGTTGCGATTTGATTTTAATTAGATAATGTTTATCTTATTTTTGTTGAAGATCTGTTGGATTTGTGTAAAAAAAAATTGAATCAAAACGGCTGAAATACGAATTTTTTCTTCGCCGGCGATCTCGGGCTCGAGGTAGGAGACGATCACGCGCCCGGCGCGTGCGTTTCTTCCAGCCAATCAGATGCTGCCACGTGTCCTGGATAAGTCGAAAAATTGCAAAATGCGGAAACTGCTTCCTCCGTGATTCGAACGTCTGACCGAGCCCCCCTGCGCACGCGCCTAGCCATGATCCGGACCAGCTGAGCTAGCCCACTTTCTTGATTTTTCTAATTTTGCAAATTGCATATATGCAATGCGATTTTTCTATTTTTTTGTATTTTTTGAAATTTCAAAAATTTGTGAAAATTGTTTATTATTCATTATTGCTATTTCCGAAATCATTTTTCAAAATTGAAGTGTTTTCTTATTTATTCTTATTTTTTGAACATTTTTATTATTTTATGCTAAATTAGGAAAAAAAATGGGAAAAATTAGGAAAAATTGAAAATTGATTATTATTGAAAATTATTGACTCCTAGGGCAAAAATGGGGTGTTTACACTATCAAAGCAAAAAAAAAAAGATTTATTAGTTGACATTCGCTTCGTATTATGTACACATTAGTATATAAATATCAATAGAGTTTTAATATATATAATAATAAAATAAATAATTTTTAAAATAATTATCACCTATATTTTAAACAAATTATATAGACAAAATCTTATTAGCCTTTGTACACAATATATATAAAATACATAGGATATATCAATTATGGTGCAAGAAATTATGAAGAGACTAGTATGGGAGGTGGAAGTTAAAAAGCTAGCCAACTTAACTGAGGAGGGGTTTGAAAGATTAAAGAAGAAGATCGGACGTGCCATAGTTAAACAACCCTTTCAGCCAGAAAATAAATAAATAAATAAATTGAGGTTTGGCAAACAAATTGATACAAAGAATACTACAATTTCTTTATAAGTTGTAAAGGAAAAAGTGGTTTGACAAGCCCATTCCTCTAGTAGTAGACCACATGACAACAGGAATTTGTTTACTTGTAATTATTGAATTTGAGAATTAGTTACATATAAATCTATGAGTGTTTACATGTATGTATCTATGAAACCTTTCAAAATTTGTTATGTTTTATATTAATATATAAGATTATAAATTTTGTTTTTAATATTTTTTTTAATTTTAAATTATTGTTAAGACTTTTATAATCTAATAGTATATATACCAGTCTTTAAGTTGTATAGATCATGTTTAAATCTTCCTTGTCTTATTGTAATCATTGAAGAAAAAAGGGCAAAAAAAAAAAAAAGAGGCATCATAAAATGCAGCCAATGTTTGTAGAGTTATTATGAGGCATATATGTCCTATTACAATCCTTAATAGAGTTCATTAAAACATCAAACTAAGAAACAAAATAGACATCATCCATATCTCTATTTATGAGAGACAAATTAAAAGTTATTTATGATTGAGAATGTTGTTGGTTGGGTTTATTAAATTTTATTATTAAGTTTAATTCATTATAGATTTTTTTTCTTAAGTTTTGGTATCATCATAATAGAAAGTAAGAAATAGTTGAAGTAAATGTAAGGTCAAAGTGAGAAAAAAGCCTGTGTGTACGTAAACAATTATCTCCCTTTCACAATTAGTATTTTGATTTTGTATACTAATTTATATAAAAACTTTTATATTGACTTTGTTACTAACTTTTTCAATTGTAGCTCCACCTTAAATTGTTTTTGTTATATGTCTAAACTTCTTAATATTGCGTCTTTCTCCTCTCATGGTGACTTACAAAAAGTTAATCCCTCCCGATTCCCTTCTATGGTTTCTTTATTATACATCTTATGTTCTGTGTTTGAAGTTTATTTCTGGTACATAGGATTCTTATACGAGGCAAGTGTAGATTATACTTAATTCTTTGGGAAATGGTCCTTCAAAATGAAATATATGTGGATGGATGAATGGTTAATCGAGATAAAGTCCAAAGGGTTTGAGATTTAATCCCCTATACTGATTGAAAACTAAATAATGGTATTCTCATATCGCTTTGGTGTCTTCAAAGAAATTATCTTTGGTTATAAGTTATTTCATTTTTTGAAGTGTTATTTTCCAGGGCTACCTAGGTTTGTACACTATCGAATTTAGTGATGAAGATGTCATTGAAGACGAAGAGTTTACTATGAAGGATTCAGATGTGGCATTTGATGATGTAACCTTTAACTTTTGTGAAGGTGAAGACCTTCCTTTCATGAAGCTCTCAGAGAATGAGAAGTCCTTAGAATTATAAGAGGGGCTATACATGGCTATCTCACCACACACTGTTTTGCACATATGGCACGCAAATTTTAAACAAGTACATATCAAAGATTCTTATCCTATGACATGATAAGAGTAATAAGTAAGTTATAAGTTTGCACTCATGTTAAGTATCTTGTGTTTTTATCACTCTATTGATCTACATATTACTGTAATAGTTTGTGCAATCAAAAGTGTCATTTTGTTCTTAAAACAATCAAATGATTTCCATATATATATATATCGTCTTTGGTGCTAGGTATTTGGATTTTGGTTAGATCAATTATCTCCCGAAAGGAAGTTGATGATATTTCATGTGTTGTTTGTGGATATTTCTAGGGGTGTTTATGATCTACAATGGACAAGAAAATAGTGAGTCAACGGAGTGTTGGGGCTATTCAATATGACCACTCCAATGCTTAAGTTAAAATAAGTAAAAATTAGAAGAGTTATTGCTATAAGAGAGTTAAAGTGCTTTAGATTTTGGATCCCTTCACATGTAGATGGACCTGTATATCTATAGAGAAGTGTGTCAAGTATTTGAAGGTTGAAGACATGGGACATGTTTTCTTGTGCACTTCTAAAATATCCGAGTCATGGAAAAGTGGATAGTTATCATAATTAGTTGTCTCCCTCATACCTCATATAGAGTCGACTAGGTTAAGCATCAAAGAGGAAAGATGGGCCAATGTATTATTTAGGGCAGTAGCTTTGCCCATTAAGATGGACATTATGAGCTTAAACTGGGTTTGGGCCTAAGTCTAAAATGACTTATCAATTTGTTGAAACTTTTTTTTTCTTAAGGCCATAACTAAGGGTAATCAAGATTAAGTCATGAATCTCAATTATCTCATACAGTCTAATTTTCTAGTTAAGTGTTGACTTTTGCTATTAGATTGAATGTGAATCATCGCTTCTTAATTTCCCCATATAAATTCAAAATAAAACAACCTAGTAATTGCCAATTGTATTCCCTAAGTCTAACACCCACACCTCTAGTCTTATTTTGTAAAGCCTATACTCCTTCAACCCATTGTACAGTTGGATATAACATTAGATAGACATCAGATGGGAAGTCTAGGTGTACGATAGAAGAATTTTGGATGTTGTTGTGGTTTCAAAAAGTTTACAACAAGTACATACTAAAATGTTACATGTTGTCCATTTGGATCATACAGTTAGCTTCTATTAGGATGTTGCATAAACCATTCTTCGCATGGTTTAAAATACATTTTAATGTTCATTGCATATTTAGAACATTGAAAACATATTTTAAACCATGATCATCCTTTTAGAACCATTACGACTAATACACTTTATACCATCATGTTAATATTAAAGTATAAAATATTTCTTTTAGAATAATATTTAATAACTTAAAACTTAATGTATGTAATTGGAAGAATATTTAAGATTTAGATAGTATTTTTGACATTAACTAAAAATAGTTATATATAGGACGGTATTAAGATTTTTTTTTGTTTTTGTTTTTTAAAGTGGTAAGTGATTTTTAAGTTGGAGTTTGAACTAAAATTAGTCCATTGATCTATTCAATTACAACATGCGGTATGAGTCCACGGGGTCGTCATCTTGCACTTGTAAAGGATAATATTAACATCTTTCACTAGAAAAAGAAGGATATTAAGATGATGATCCTTTTCCTTTATGCTTATTTTCTTTCTTGTTAGGGTGCTTTTGCATTCTCAAAGAATAGTGGTTCTTGGCAAATAAGCACATTACCAACTTCCTATGTAATAATGATATATACGCTAATGGAGTAATATACAATTACTCATGGGAATGATTTTTTACTGTACTTTCATGGGATCCGTGGAGTATCGGGACCTACTCTTTAAAAACTCACCAAACCTAAAATCTACTCGAAACTCCATCATATATAGTCGATAGGCTTCAAAGTAGATATTTAAAATCATAAAATAGATTCAAACTTCCAACCTTCCAGATCTCGCAGCATGAGATGCAAGATATGGTCTTTAAAGAACCAAATCGAACCACAAGTCAAAACGCATATGCACATTTTTTACCACACGATTTAATTTGACCCATCCACTATTGCTATTATTGATCTTATTTTATCTAATTTACCTACTCGATTCGTATTGAATATACATTTATACCTCTTAATATAAGGTTGTTTACCGAGTTAGTGAAAATTACTTGTATTTTTAATAATTAAAAATACTATTCAAATAAAAGATATAGATGGTAAAACAAGAAAATAAATACTGTTCGAATAAAAATCCGGACTGTTTTACAGTTGTTCGGTTTGAAGGTTGTTGCAAATAAAACTGCATTATGCATGCTCACTCCTATTTAGAACTTATTCATAATATAACTTGTAAAAAAAAATTAGTAACCATGATTAAATTAATATGTATTTTTTATTTTCATCTCATTGGAGTGTTTAATGGAACATACTAGATCCTAAATAGTTTATAAAACCCTCTCTAATTGAATAGGTTCCATAGTAGATATAAACAATAAAAAATTTTGAATTTAAATTTTTAAAATATATTTTGGCAAAAAATAGGGTATATGATAGGATCATTTACCTAATTTGTA